>JAQGBH010007051.1:0-11586 GCA_034698265.1 Sminthurinus aureus
CGTTTATTTATGAGCCATTGGTTGAGCATATTAGAATATTTACTTAATGATAAACCTTCTTCCTTCAGACTTTCATCCATATTAATCTGGCTAAGAGAAACGGCTATTACTCTGGCTAAGGGAAATGGCTATTACTCTGGCTAAGAGAAACGGCTATGATTCTGGCTAAAGGAAATGGCGATTACTCTGGCTAAAGGAAATGGCTATTACTCTGGCTAAAGGAAATGGCGATTACTCTAGCTAAAGGAAATGGCTATTACTCTGGCTAAGAGAAACGGCTATGATTCTGGCTAAAAGAGAAATGGCTATTACTCTGGCTAAGAGAAACGGCTATGATTCTGACTAAAAGAGAAATGGCTATTACGCTGGCTGAGAAAATTTTTGGCTGCAACTAAGCGGCTGAGGAAAATGTGAAGCCTTTTGAAATGAGCAAAGATTTTGGATCAGCGGATACGAATTTTGTAGACAAAATATGTTACCCCGTCATTTGACGGGCGTGTTTACTTGTTCGAATATTAATTTTACATGTTGTTTCCAAGTACTTTGATGCTTTGTTTTATATGAATTAATGTGGCTAATGTGGCTGTAGCTTGAGGCTTAATTGAAAATGGAAAACGTTTCCCGTGCGGAAATATCATGCACCATGTACGATGTACGAGCGAGAAAGAGGATTTTCTTGAATTCATTTTTTATGAGACTTTAGGATTTTACAGTAAAATGCGCCATTTAACTTGCATCTCCATGGTTTTTATCCAAGAAAACTGGACAAGCTCCAACACGCTTTTGAGTCAGGAATAATTAAGTCAAAAGTCCCAACTTTGTGAGTATTTTGAATCGCCTTGAAACCATAAATGGTTTAAACAAGAAAGTAATCATCAGAAGGAAACAGGAGAAAGACTAGAAAATTCCTTGTCGCTGAAGCTATAGAAACTGGAAGATGTGGAAAACAGGAAACATTGACCATACAAACATGCTTACGAACAAAAGAAAACATGAAACATCAAACGATCCCTTTGCTCCATTTTCCATCACTGACAATGAGAACTCGGAATTTTGAAAGGAATTCAAAATTCAATTCCATTTTATTAGCGTGTTAAGAAGACAGCTCCGTAACAAGTACAGTCAGAAAGTTTATTATTATTTATTGTTCTAATGACAGCGGACAGCAGATTTTCTGATTTTTCTCCTATTCCACCAAGCAACGAGTTTCGAGTTTCAGCATCTTTACGTAATAAAAATGATGTCGTAACCTGGTTCTTTCAATTTCTAGATTCTAGATCTACATCAAATTATTTTCCTTTCCCGTACTCTGATTTTTCTCAGTCGTTATATTTAGACTGTGTTGGTTTGTTTGAGATGTCTATTTTGGATTTGGGATGAGGTTTGAAATTGACGGATGTCAAAATGATACAACTGGTAGAAATGATGGAAAATGTATAACCAGGAAGGAAGGAAATTACCAAGTCGCATTAATTACGCTTCCAATTAAGTGTAAATGGACTGCTTTTTAGTCCCAGTTTTTTTTATGTAGAAAAACAATGAATATTGAACATTAACGTTGAACACGAGGCGTAATTTTCTACGTTTCTTATTTGTTAGCTCTATCATAAGAATTAGACGGAAATAAACAGGAATAAATAATTAGTGTGGAAAGAAAAGAGCACCAGAATTCTCATGCAAACTACTTCCTGACTCGTCCACCTTGAAACTTGAAATGAACACAAATGTATAGATGAAATTAAGTGGTCTTACGCTCCGCTATCATTCTACTGGTAAATTTTTTGTTTGGTTCTTTTTTGCTCTTGTTGGTTCGTTGTTAAGAAAATTAAGAGGAAAATCCCGAATTTGACAATGTTCACATCTCGTACTTTTCACTATTTTGGAATTCTCCTAAAATTTCAGTGTTGGATGAAAACCTCATTTTTTGACTGGGATCCGCTGGATAAAAAACTGTCTAGTTCGGAATGTCTCAAAAAGTGGATGTGGAGAATCCTTCATCTTGGTTCGAGTTTTGTGTATTTGTGGAATATTTGGCTCAGTTTTTACAATGGAATTTAAATGGGTGCTAAAACTGGAACTGGAAAAATTGATGCTGATTTTGATATTGTGAGAGTAGCTCTGGATTTGACAATGAGCCCGGGCATCACTTTTCTTTTCATCTTCTTTGCTGTCGACTTCTTCATCAGCCGACATGTGGCGGAATTTTTCACAAGATTTTTAGAAGTCAACCACAATTTGACCCGTGAGCCGTGAGTTTAACAAATTCTCTGTGTTTTTTTTTTAGTTTTGAAGTTTTGAATGCAAATAATTACAATTTTTCTTGTTTTAGTCGAGTTTTTCGGGAACCCGCGCCCATTTAAAAATGATGGGTGTGAAATTCTTCTGGGGTTTGTCATCCTCTGCAACGCTTTGCCGCCCCTTTTCTTTCCCGGACTTTTCCTCATGGATCCTGGACAACCGCGATATTTGTACCATCGACTGCCCGCCAGTTTCAAATCCACGGGATCGGCCATCTGTTGGTCGTTTTAAGAAGCCACTTGTCTCTTTTCATGGATCACTTCATTCACTTCAAAGGCGAGCATTATTCTTCTCTTTTCTCACTCCTCATGTTTCTGGTTGACACAACTCATCAAAAACGAGGATCACGAAAAAACCAAGAGCAAAAAAATCAACAATGGGACCATTCAAAATAAAAAGCCCGCCAAAATTGAATCCCAAAACCCAGACCATGAAAATTCTCCATCAAATTCAAATGCAAATGAAAATACCATGAGCGTAATTAAGCCGAGCCTAAGAATCACTTTTTCGCTGGATTTACAGCAGAAAATTGGGATTTTCACCCAGTTCCGAATTTTGAATGAAATGGCCAATTCCGCTTTTTCTCCTGTCGTTGTCGGGAAAAGTGTATACTTCGTTCATCAAGTTTTTGAACCATCTCAATCGTTCCTCAAAAACTAGGGCAATATCAAAATCGAAACTAAGAGCAATCACAGCGACAGCGGAATCTGCATTTGAATTTAAGGTGATGATGCGAGTCCTCCTGTCTTTGAGACAGATGAGTTGGCGGGCTGGAAGTTTTTCCCCGATAAAAAGGACATTGATCCGATTTGTTATCAACTCCTCCTCAATTTTGACCATAAATGCACTTCTTATGCACTAAAATCACCATTTCACCAAGAATCAAGAATCGAGGATCAGAAAAAAATCTGTTTTTGATTGCGCGTGCATTGAAAATTGACCATCAGAATAACACGTCATTTCCTGTTTTTCATTTCCCTTTCCTTTGTTTGCATTTCCCGGGCTCTGTTTTCTGTTTACATTGGACCAACAACAAGATTAAGCGGATTTTCTCGAATGTATCGACAACGAAACCAGACCACGACAGTAGAAGGCAAAAACCACGTATTTTAATTCAAATAGTGACAGATGGCTCATGTTGATCTTGAATCTTGATGCTGATTCTAATTTCTCCTCCACTTTTCTCCGCGACGCCTACGCACTGTTGACTGTAATTTTCTGTCTTTGGTTCATTCCAAATTCAAACCTTGATTTTGAACTTTCTGAGTTCGATTCATGATTCATGTAAAAATAAAATGGGGAAAGGACGGGAAACTTCAACATGGATTTGGATTCAACATATCTTGAGAATTTTCCTGTAAGAATAAGGAATAAAGAAGAACAGAATACAAAACAAATATTTTTTGACCACATTACAAAATTGTGTTTTGAAGACGTGATTTTGATTTTGATCTGTAAATCTTTCCACAACGAAATTAGGAAGTGACGCAATTGGTTTATTTCATCACTTTGATTCTTTCATCTCTTCTCCTGTTTGTCACTTGTCTCGTTCACCTTTGGCTGTGGGAGAAGGAAAATGTCCACGGTTGGACTATCGCTGCATTTTCCTTCGTCACCTTTGGATTTTTCCTCGCTCGGATTGGAAAAGTTGTGGTGGGGTTGTGGCAACGAGAATATTTGAATTCACCGCTCTGTTCTACAATTGTTGTTTTTTTACACTTCTTCCAAATTTCTCTGTATGCCTGGATGCTCCGCTTGAACTTTGACCTCTCAACCACAATTTCTAATCATAAATGAATTCCATTTTATTTGTTATTTATGGAAATTTATGAAAAACTAGGGCAAAATTACTCGCAAGGCTTTTGACAGTGATGGGCATCTCCTGGATCTTGAATATCGCCAGGCGGTTTTTGCTAAAAATCAATTGCTAAAAAAATAACTGTGTATTAAATTTGACGTAAACTAAATGCCGATTTGCAAAAATAATAGATTTTTGTCTAATTTCTAATTTATACTTTTCATGATTTTTTTCATGGAGCATTTTTATTTAAAAATAATTTTCACGTTTAAATTGGGTAATTTATAAATTGTGAGGTGCAGAATAAATAAATGAAGAAATATTTCCACGGGACCGTTTATCGTTTACCGTTTACAATTAATTATCATTTATCATTTTGTTGAGTATCCGCTCAACGTTCAATATATATAAGGCATCAAACGCGTTCATCGCTCATCATTATTTTTTCTCTCGCAACCAAACTTAAGCAAAGGATCGATTATTCACGTGGATTGAATAATATTCATAAAAATAATGACTTGGCATTCAATATTCAATATTATATTGAATATTGAATGCCAAGTCATTATTTTTATGGATATGGATTATGGATATTAATGAAGCCTCAAGTCGAATGATTGCAAGGGCAAACCCGAACCGAATATGATATGTATGATGCAACGTTAGTCAATAGTTAATTGGTTAATAAAAAACAGCCACGAGTGGCACATTGCACAAAATACGTAAACGAAATCATTAAAAGTCCGTTTCGCAATGGTTTTGAAGGTGAAATTCAGGTGTGCTGTGCAAAATGCAAAAGTAATCGGTGATCAATACCAATTCCGACGTCAATGCCAATATTTTTTGCATGTATAATTTTGTGTCATGTAGAAAAAACGGAGAAAAAGTTGCAGTTCTCTCTGTGCATAATAACTATAATTCTAGTTTCTGTAGCAAACGTGAATTGGGAATTTGGAATTGGGCCTTTGGTGTTGATTGGAAATTGGCAATCGGAGAGCGTCAGTCATCAGTCAGCAGTCGGTCTGTATTTTGTATTTTGTGTCCGTAACATTGAAAAGTCTGAAGCTGTGAGATCGGAGATTGGAGATTGGAGATTTGAGATGTGTAACATTTGACATTTGACAATTTGTTTTTGTACTCGGCGAAAAGTAATTTGTTTTATTTTTCATAGTCAGACCAGCCATAAAAATGTTTACAAAACTAACATTTAAATTTCTTGGGATATTCCTTAATCTGGTTTGTGGTTTGAAGGCAATTCCTTTCACATGGGACAAGAAGACTGAAACTTTGTCTGTAATCAAGTCAAAATGGAAGAGATTGCTGTGGATTTTGTACCTGGTTGTTTGTGTCTGGTTGTACTGTGTCAATTTGATACTGTCTTTTATTGACGGAGTGACTGCACCGGAAGAGTCACGCTCAGTTTCAAGGATTGCTATGGATTTTATTTTTGTATTCACCTTCACAAATCTCATTATGCAAGAAATGACGTTCATTTTTAAGAGGGACGTCTTGGCTCAATTCATCAATTCCTATCTCCAGTTTAGCAAAAGTCAAAGTCGTAAGCATGAAAATTTACATAATTTTTCCGTTTCTTTGCCGAATTTTGTATTTTTTTTAAAAATAATTTTTCTGTTTTTTCTAATCCTTTGAGTTTTTTTTACTCTGCTTTCCTTGTTTTTCTCTGAGTTTGTTTTATGTTTTTGTTCATTTCAAATTTGTGGTTCTTGATTCTTTTAAAAATTATCAACTTGTTTTCGTAATTTTCCCGCCGTTTTTATTTTTATTCCAGTAAAATATTACGCGACGCCGAATCCCGTGAGTGAGGACTATTGTCAGCTCATAATTTCCTGCTTCACCCTAAACTTGCCAATGACGCCAATTCCATTTCTCGGCCTTTTTGTCCTGGACCCGGAGAGCCCGCGCTACATGTATCACCGATTTCCCTCATCATACAAAAGTTGGTTCACAGTCGTCCTCTGGATATTTTTCGAATACTACACCTACGTCAACCTCATTGCTATGTACAATTTTATCGTCTTTGTCATTCTCACTTTCACCAATAGCACCAACTTTTGGCTCAAGAATGTTTTAGGCCGGAGGATTAACAAGCTGAAGAAAGGTGTAAAACTCCAAGTGGTCTCAACATTGGAAGATCGTATCCAAATGTTTAATGCCCTCAGGGTTTTAAACACTCTTTGTAATATTTGTGTTGGTACATATGCGTGGCCTGGAATGATTGTGGTGCAGATAATTTCACAATCTTTCGGGATTTATGGAACCATTAAACTAAGGGTAATAATTATAGTAATGTGTAAATGTATCACTTAATTCTATTTTCCTTTTTTGTTCTTGGTCAAATTTTTGGATTGCAAACTACATTTTGATTTATATTTTAGGAGTACTTTGACATGCCACTATTTTTAATGTTCCCGCTCTTGATGTATCTTCCTGCTGTTACCTCTGCTGCCCTTTACACCGTAGTTGGGAAAATGTTTGATTTCTCTCAAGCATTTATACAGTCTCTGGCGGCAGAAGACACAACAGATCAAGATGAAGATGGCAGCACTAACACCAACTGTAAAATTTTTGGCTCAAGGGACATGCAAAATTTCAAAAAGGCCCGAGCGCGCGCTATTCGCCCATGCGCTACCTCTGTGGGTGGCATGTTTATAGTGAAACGGACCAGTTTTCTACTGTACATTCTCATAGTTTCAAATGCCACCATTAACGCCATCTTGCTTCACTAGCTAAAACCAGAATATAAGCAAAAAAATTTTAAAACCCAAAATATGACGCTATCTGTGATTTTGGCCCATGTGCGAACACTGGGAAATTTTCGTCATATCATGAATAAATGCTCTGTCTGTGTCAGTCTGGAAGGTGGAAAATATTTTTTCATGTGTATTTTTAGACGAGGAACTTGAACACAATGTTTTGCGGTTTGACCATCCATTCAATTTTAAATTCAAACAACGTGTTGTTTGTTCAACCGTCTATTTTTACAGCTCCACAATGTCAAAATTCTAAAGCTAAAAATAAGAGTGAATGATGAGTGTTGGATTTGGATGTGGATTTTCAAGGGGAATGAAATTATCTGGCTGAATTTTTTACCTGGTTCTATTTCTGTTTCTATTTCAATTACGCAAGACGAAATTGACGCAGTTTCTCTCTCAATCCTCGACACAATGTAATTGTAATAGTAATAGTAATTTTGAGTTTTTTCACGTGTTTTTGGCCGTACCTTTCGAATTTCTAATTGGATTATGAGTTTTTGGACGGTATCTTTCACATGGACTGTACTACACATTTTCTGGACCATATTTTACATCTGGGTCATTACCCATGGCAACAGCAACAAGCTTTCACTTGAAGAGTCGCCCTCTGCGTACAAACAAAGTGAAAGAGGAAACGTATCAAAGCACCCGATTCTGCTCATCATTTCATTTGATGGATTTCGCCCAGACTACATCAGCCCAAAACTCACCCCTCACTTACACAGGATCCAGAAAGAGGGCGTATCTGCCCCTTATATGAAAAACATGTTTCCCACCTTCACATTCCCAAATCACCAATCCATAGCAACGGGCCTTTACGTTGAGACACATGGGATTGTTATGAATGAAGTTTATGATCCGCACTATGATTTAAAATTGAATGGGTATGGAAATGACCCACGGTTTTGGAATTATTCAAGTCAAGTGATTCCCCTGTGGACCCTTAATGAGTGGAGGGGTGATGGGCGATATTCGGGGGTGATGATGTACCCTGGGAGTGGATCGCCCTATGGGGTTAATCAGAGTTTGCCCACCCACATTCAAACATTTATCAAAGGCACACCTCAAAGTTCCCATCAAATCCCGCCAAAACACACTTTTGAACGGAGGATGGATGACGTCCTAGGGTGGATCATGCATGACGAAAAACCCGCCAATTTGATATTTGCCTACTTTGATGAGCCAGATGTCACGGGTCACGCCCATGGGGTGGAGAGCGAGGAAACGATGAGGAAAGTTGGAGAAGTGGATGATGCAGTTGGTTATTTGAGGAGCCGCATGGCAGCGCTCAATCTAACAGACTTTGTGAATTTAATTCTATTGAGCGATCACGGTATGGCACCATTCCTCATCCGGGATGAGCTCGTTGTCAAATACGAGCAGATTTTAAGTAGTGACGGTGGGAGGAAATATAAACAACATGGAAAAACACCCGTGTTACAAATTATGCCAACGAATGAAAGTGAAACCATGGAGATTTATCAACAGTTTAAGAAGGAGGGCGAAGCTACTGGAAAATTTTCAGCCTACTTAAAACAAGACTTAAAAAGGGTCAAGCCACATTGGCACTATTCAGAAAGTAGGAGAATCATGCCAATTCTCCTCGTGGCCAATCTTGGATACGTCTTTGACGATTTCAAAAGAGGTCATTTTCAAAACACATTTAATACTTGAGAGGTTCACAAAATGTTTTTTGGTTTTTTTTTTTTCAAAAAAGCTACCGCATTTAAAAAAAAACATGTTGCACCGTAAAAAAGGTCTAAATTTTGTACTTTTTTTGTTATATTATTTTTCAGCCAGAGGCCATTCTTACGGCGTACACAGTTATGAAAACAGCTATGATGAAATGCGCCCATTTTTTATGGCAGTTGGCCCACTATTTAAGACCGGTGGCGTTGAAGTCACTCCATTTGAAAATATTGATATTTTCCCACTCGTCTGTAAAATTATGAACATTCCCGCTCCTGGGCACAACGGAAGCCTCTCAAATATTTTACCAATACTCAATCCTCACTATTCCAGAAATATATTCTAGTCTTGACAGAATTAAAAATTAACAAGTATTTTTTAATTACGTAATTTTTTTTTTGTGAAGCTCTTGTGTGTTAATAAAATTTCCCGTTTTGGCTCTTTTATTACAAAGTAAAATGGAAGGTCATAAAATATGTCGGTGGCTTAAACGTATATTATTCTCTTGTTGGTTTTTTCCATTGTTTCCATTTTTCATCCATTCAACTTTTAACACTATTAAATTCACAATGAATATGGAATGTTCGTGAAAAAACTGTTTTCCATGAAGCATTAGTAACAAAACAGAATAAAGGTTTTTTGCTCAACACAATTTTACCTGGTTGCGCGCAGTTGCCTGTCTAAAAAAAATTTTTAAAAAATCACAGCTGCTAGCGTGACTAAAATCCGACTAGATGACTAAAAAGATGGTACTCTGTGACAGGTGTAAGTGTGCCATAGAAGAAGAAGAACGAAAACCGGTGGAATACAAGCCATCGAAATTGGTCGTGGAAATTTATGAGCTGATGGAGAAGAAAACGCCAGAAGAGATGACCACCGACTTTTTTATGATGAACCGATTTCAAATTTTTAGAATGTGGAAGGGACCAAATGAAGTTAAGGAATATCTTGCGGGACTAAATTTACTCACGCCTGCGGAAGTTGCCTTATGTGTAAGATTTTTGAAAGCTTATAGAAAATTTTGGCCAATCCATTGTTCAAAATTTCCATCCAGTACACAAACATTTGTTTTACTGTGATGACTTGATATTTTAATTATTACTTGTTTTTATTGAATTTTCAGGACAAGCAACAGGACGATTGTGACAAGTTTTTTGAAATTTATCATCCTTTGGAAAGGAATGCGCCGTGGAAAGAATTTATCTCCGCTTTAGACCGGGCAGGAAATAATGACGAATTTTTCAAAATGTTTAAAAACTATCTCCGTGGTAAAGATTATTGATGAAAAAATTGGCGGCAAAAATTAAATTGTGTAACGAACTTTCATTATGTAATAAATGATGTTTTTATGCCATGGAAATAAAAAAGGTTTAAAAATTATATTCTTGTTTAAAGTTTGTTTTTTTCTTTTCATTAAAAAAACTAGCAAATCAAAAAGCACAAATTACAAAAATGGCGGGGCAATATTAAAGTTAATTTCTCTATTTAGTTTACAAAAGTCATAAATTTTTCATAAAATTGACAATTTCCCACATTTATCAAAATCTTCAAAATCAACATTTTCAAGATGTAAGATGCAAGCATAAAACAGAAAATGGCTGACAAGGTGGAATATTTGAAACCAATTTCAAATGGCACAGGACATAGACCATCAAAGTTAGATGACGCCACTTGGATCCCATTTTCCCACGGGGAATTTCCACGATCTGCCGTTTTCTCATGTAATGAAGATGATGCCCGATTTATGGTGGCCCGTGCACGACTTGAAAGTGGAACATTGACACCTGGTAAATTCGTCCCTGGAGAAAAAGTGGCGTTTTTCATGTTCAACAAAAAACAAGTGTCGCTATCTTCTTATGAAGTAAAAATGTGCAGTAAATTGATTAAATTGTTTTAACAAAAATTAAATAATTTTTTGCTTCTAATTTTTAAGAAAGACCTTACTAATTTTTCAACATCTATAATCTATATATCCTCTAAAAGCTTTTAGTTTCTGAACCCAAAGTTTTAATGTGGCTTCCGTCAAGAGATGGCGTAGTGGAACGGAATGCAATAATAGGCGGGAATACGGCCGAAGGGGAATTTTTGCTCATTGGTCGAGCTTATCATGATCACCATTTGCACGCGGGAAAAATTGTACCCAGTTTAAAAAAAATGTATATCACATTGAACGGAAGAATCCTCCCTTTTCGGGAGTATGAAATTTTAGTAAGCTGTGATTTTTTTCTACAACAAACTGATCAAACAGAAGTCTCTGAATTTATAAAAAAAGTTAACACAACATTAACTTTAAAAATTATTTTTAAAAAAATGTACAGGTAAAAATAGAATTCGGTGTAAATCGTCCAGAAGGATCCAGCCGAGTCAAACTCACACCAAGATCTTCAAAATCTATAGATAAAAGAAGACGATAAACTTTTATTATTTTCAAAAGCAAATAAAAAAAATTAGTGTCAATATTGTAAAACATACGAAATGTTATTAGCAACCACTATTTTTTTTGCCAACACCTTAAATTTTAAATAATACATCATGTGTATTGGCAAAATATACAAAACTGTTGAGATATTTTTTGCGAAAAATGATTCATTACAGTCATAGTTGTATTTACGATCAAATCGTTCAATTCGTTCAAAAAACGTCAATCTAAAAATTGCGTTTGAATATTGAACAAAGTGAACGTAAAAGCGAGAGATTTGATCGTAAGAATTTTTTTACGACCAAACTACAACAAATTAAATTTGAACGATTTTGATCGTAAAACTTTTTCAGTATTTTCTCAAAATTCCAAGGATAACTATCTTTTTAAAGTTTAGATTCATTTTAAAAATAGAATACTTTATACACACGTCAAATTATGCACAATTTTTTATTTTGAACTGTGACACATAAGCGTCTGAATTTAATGACGTTTATAATGGTATTTATAAATTTTACAAAATATCATTTCCATGTAAGGGATTCTTCATAATAATATTTAATGCGGATTCTGCAGTTAATTGTAATTATTGCAATTACAACAAATAA
>JAQGBH010007052.1:0-11584 GCA_034698265.1 Sminthurinus aureus
GATAACTTGGTGAATGCAAGCTATAGATACTTTGTTTTGAAATTACAAAACTTATAAAGCACCGATAGAAAAATCAAATTGTAAGAAAAAATAAACTGTCTTATTTATTTTTTGTGTATGTACCTTTTTAAGAAATTTGATCAAGTTTTCCTTGGTCATTAATATATTTTGTAGAGTTTTGTTCACTTTATCCTTGGCATCTAGGGCCTTTTCAAGTTTTTCAATCCTTTCATTTTGCTCTTTTATTATGTCAAAAACATTCAACACCACATTTTCATCTTCATTTTCTCTGTGATTGGAATTTTCTCTTTCAACATTTTCCGCCTTTGGAATTTGAAATAGAAAACAGAAAAAAAACACAAATAAATAAAAATAAAACACAACAACCACATCACATTGATTGAACTTTTTTGATCATTTTCAAGGTTTTAAATAACTTATTTTAAATTGTAGTACAAAATTTCAGTACAAATTCGAGTTTCGAGTTTCGAGTCCTTTTAAATTTTTCAATTCTGACTTTGACACATTTTTAGAAATAATTTAAAATGTAAAACACACAGCTCAATACTTGATACTTGATGCTTGACGTTGAACCATGTTTATAATTTATAATAGTTTTTTAATGCTCTTACCATTTGAATTTGGAATTTTACTTTTAGTTAACTTTGAACTTTTTTAATCAATCAAGTATTTTCCCCAGAGAACGCACAAGTACCAATCTAAATCTAAATGAGAAAATTTTAACAAGCCGTTTATGGTTTGTTTATGAAGAAAGAGAAGGGAAGAAAATAGAGAGAGGACGGTCAGCATTAAACTTGTGTTGGTGACTCCAGTGTAGTTTTACAACTGTCCTTTGGATTTTGGATTTTGGATAAAAATGCTTAGACTTTGGATTTTGGATTTTGGGGTAGAAATTGAGGATTGGAATGGAAGTTGAAAGTTGGAATTTGGAACGAAAAGTCAACAACCGCTAGACCGAAAGCCATAAAAATAGAAAGTAGAAACACAGAAACAGAGAGAACGGTAAATAAAATTGGAAAGGGACGGAAATAAAATCTGGAGGGTGCAGTCTGTCTTTTTTTTGGAGGCTGTTTCCTCCAGCAACCAGCATCCAGCATCAACAATGAACAATCAACAAGCAGAACAAAAAGAGACGAGACGAGAAAAAATACACTCGGTAGGAAATACAAGGAAATAAATTGAGGCCACGTACATATGACATATGGTATCGTGTATGGTTCAGGACAAACATTTTTCCATGTTGTCAAGTTGACAATTTTCAAGATCCAACGTCCAACTTTGAACTTTGAACAAAACCTAAAACAAATTTAATGCCTCTTAAGAACATGATTAATCCATTCACTTTCAACTTTAAATGTACAAAAAAAATCATGCATTTTTAAACTTTTTTGTTTTCTTTTGAAAATTGTACAAGTGCTTGTCGATTGTCGATAGTTTTGGAATTTTTGCATGTACAATGTCCAATGTACAATGTACCGCTGAATTGAATGCATAAAACATGCTTCAGAAAAACTGCCTTGTCTGCTTCAAATTATGAAATTAAAACTCTTGCAAATCTTTATTATTTTATGTAGTATACATTTTTAGTTTACTTTACACAAGTTTTATTAATGTTGATGTGGATTTACACATAATACACGAAAATGAAATTACAAAACTCAAACACAATCGTTGAATTTGACGCCCACGATATTTTCACTAATTTCCCAAAGTTGTCTGGCTTGCTCATTGTTATCAGCCCTTTCATGCTGGTCCAGAGTGTCATCCGTGTCCTTCCAATGACTTCTGTAGCGATAGGATTTTCCAGTGTCCCCAGCCAGCTCATTGGACAACGCACAAAACAACACGGTTTCTGCACCCTGGATAAAAGAGAACAACAATACAGAAAACAGAGACAATTTCATTAATTTCATTAAAAATACAATTCACAATTGACAATGCAAAAAAGGACAAAAATTAGAACAATGCAAAAAAATAAATAAATTTCATGTGAACAAACTTGATCAGGAGTGGCACTAATCTGCTTTGAGACGAAACGTCCAATAGCCGCAATAACTCCAGGCTCATCCGCAAGCAGCTCTGTATTAACGATTCCAGGACAAAGGGCAAAAGTCCGGATTTCCGTGGGATCCACTCGTTTGGCCAGTTCGCGGGAAAAGAGGAGAGTCGCGTGTTTGGAATTTGCATAAGCTCGGCAATTCATCTCTCCCGTTGATTGATCTATTTCCATGTTCAAGTCATCCAGTTTCAGTGTCGCCATCTGCCAGAGACTTGTGGCTACTATGACAACCCTGTTTTATAGTATTTTAAATAAAAATAAAAATGGCGGTTAACAAAATGGCTGTTAAAAAATGGCGGTCAAAAACTGGTGGTCAATTTAATGGCGTTAACAAAATGGAGCTCAATGAAATGGCGTTTAAAAAATGGCGGTCAATAAATTGGCGTTAGCAGGATGGCGCTCAATGAAATGGCGTTTAAAAAATGGCGGTCAATAAAATGGCGGCCAAAAACTACATTTTGATTTAAACCTGCACAATATCCGTATTTTGACTTGTTTTGTATTTGTATTTTTGTACATATTTTTTACCTAGATGGCGCTCCTTTTTTCAAATGCTTAAGCAGAAGAAGAGTAAAAAGAAAATGGCCAAGATGATTGGTCGCCATGTGCATTTCAAGTCCTTGTTTAGTTTTCCTAATATCGGGATGACTTCCCATGTAGCCCGCATTATTAATTAGCAGATGAACCGCTGGGACTCTTTCTTGAATTTCCTTTGCAGCGGCTCTCACGCTGTCAAAATCGGAAAGGTCCAACTTGACAGGGATGAGTTGAGCACCCGGAGCCACTTTTTGTATGTCTTGAGCAGCCTCTCCTAATTTTTCCAGAGATCGTGCTGCCATGACAACAACAGCGCCCCTCTTGGCCAATTGGGTGGCAACGGCTTTTCCAATTCCTCCATTTGCTCCAGTCACAACCACAAATTTCCCTGAGATGGGCTCATCACCCGTCGTGTCGTCAACGGATCTCCATTTTCTACACATTTGTATTTTCAGCATTTCGGGGCTGATTTTGGACATTGATTTTGGTGGATTCATTTTCCTCAGATTTTGATTTCTACTCTACAATTTTTCTGTTTCTTGTTTTGGCTCTAGCGCTCGTTGAAATGAATTAATTTTCTTGACTTTGGCTTTGGCTTTTGTTTTAAATGGAATGGAAAATGAAAAAAAATCACGTAAATCCAGATTACAAATAAATGTTGGCTATAAAAAAAACTGTATAGTTTATTTATTTACACTTTATTTTACACAATTTGGATGGATATTTCCAGTCAAGTCAAGAGCTTTGAATTTTGTACACTCAACACTCGCAGCTCAACTCTCAACTCTCAACTTTCAAATGGAAGTAGAAAAGTTCCTGAATGTTTCCAAATTCAACCTGTGTGTAAAACTGTGTATTGTATTGCTTGTTCTGTTTTTTGCTACACAAAGTTACGGCCTTGAATTACTCTTGATATTTTTCATTTACCATGGTTCTCTATTCTCTATTCTCTATTCTGGAGTGAACTCTGTAATTATGTAGTTTACCTTTTGGTCAGATCCAAGATCCGACGTGAAATGGATTCTAGATTCTAGATTTCATGTTCCACGCATATAAAAAAAGGCATAAAACACAAGGCCGTTTCATACATAATATTTCTTGTTGCCCACAGGTACAACGTGCTGAGACTCATTTTACACACCGCACACAGCTCACAGCACACCGTACACAATATACGGTCAATTTAGGTACAATGTACCATGTTCATGTGTATCGCTCTTTCATATTTCATATTCATTGTTCATGCTTCATCTTTTCTGGCTCAAAGCTCAAAGCTCAAAGCTAGAGTCTCGAGCCTTGAGTGTGAGATTGAGTATTGAGTGTGTGTAGTTTCTAGTTTTGTAGTTTGTATTTTCTGTGGAAATTCCTGTTGTAATTTGTAGTGTGTCTTTAGCGAGTGTATTGCATTTTACACTAATTTTTCTAGATAAATTTTGAGTTTTGATGCAAACTATATAGTTTTTGACATAGCTATTTTGTCTTTAGTGTGGAGTCTTTAGTGTGCTTTGGAATGAAAATAGATTGATCATTGATTATGGAATTGGTTTCTCAATCATTTACTGAACAAATATGACTTGTTGTCAATTGTCTTGTATATATTTGGTTACTTGCTGTTGAAATTCCCGTTTTTATCATTATCTAGTTTCTAGTTTTAATTGCAAGACATGATAAAAATTACCATTGACCATACTTTTGAACAACTTTTACCTGGATGCTGAGTACTGAGTATAGTACACGTAAATGTAACAGTATTTTGGTATTATGAATTATGAGAAGTCAACTTAATTAAGTTGTCAACTTGAAACTGGAAACTGCATGTTCAAGACGAAATTGAACTGAACCAAAGACAGGTTGGATTTAATACTCAATAAACAAAACATTAAATATCCAAACTTTATGCGTGCACATTGTGCTTTTGTAAAGAAGGAGAGAAATTTCATTGACATGTCAAATTTCAAATGTCAAGCATCAAGCGTCACGCGAAAACAAATGAATCATTCACTTACATTGAACATTAAACATTTCTGTTTCTTTGTACAGAAATGGTTTTTGTTCTCTCTTCAAAAAATTGAGTTCATTTGAGTTCAACCGAGCTCAAAACATGTAAAAGATATTTTATTCAGACCTGATCCATTTCTTTGGCTGCGAATAAAAACAAAATTGAGAATCGAAAACACAATGATTTGAATTGAGAAAAGTTTACTACGATTTTTATTCCCAGCACAAAAAAAGACTGTAAAACTCTGTATTTTTTTGCCCAAATTTATTTTTACACTTTTATCTCGCATTTCTTTGATGATTACGCCTCAACATTAAAAATTCAAAAGATGAAACCAAGTAAAACGGAAAATTTCCACAATTTTCTGAATATCATTTAAATTTTACATACAAAAATACTCGTAATTTGTTTTGACCGTGGTCAAAATCACTGATTTCCTTGTGAATTTGTCCAAAAAAACTCAGTCTATATTTAATGCGATTGCGGGTGGTTTATCATGAAAATGTGACGAGTAGATTGACAACATTTCTGAAGACAAAGTCGATAAATCTGGTGTCGTTTCTCTCTCGAGCGTATGAAAATTTCCAACTTTTACACCAACATTCTGAATTGCCCACATGTTTCTTTTCATTTCCTTCTGAAAGCTTGTTTTTGAATTTGAATTTCGGTCAGAATTTACAGATCGTGGTCCTGGTTTTAATGCTGTTTTCTGAGCAGAGAGGAGAAATTCCCGTTTCACCAGTTCCATTTTCTCGGAGATGGAAAAGGCGTTTTGGTAAAGTATGCTATAGATTAAAGATGTTGCCATGGCGACGTAAGTTATGAAAACTCCCAGTAGAGGAAAATTCTGAAAATGCCGAATCGTAAAGAAGTAAAAGAGGATGGAAATCACCAAACACATGATTTTGAAGGCGAAAATGCAGGGAGGAAAACAGCGGTTGAAGAGCTAGATAAAAAGGACAAGTTGTTTCATCTCGCCTAAAATTTGACGCAGGATCCAAATTTCTCTCCGGATTTCTCCATCTCGATCTCGATCTTGATCCGAGCGATGTTTGAATGTTTTCACCAGATTTCTAAAAAGAATAAAATTTCCATGCGAAATCATAAGTTATGTCATTTTTTGGGCATAACAGGAAATTTTGGTTCTTTTTCTTTTACCTGAGTTGAAGATTCATTCGCTGCAGTTCGGACTGACATTTGCCAAGGAAAAGAACTTCCGTTACAATCGAGAATAGGAAAAATAGAGCAGTTACCGCCAGGGAAATTATCTCAACAATAAAAAGCCCGAGGAAACTGTACAAATTTTGATACTCGGCTGGAACCGCCGAGTACAAAAGTTGAGGACGACTCGGATCACCCGCAAAAATGATGATGGCGAGACATCCAGACACAACTAATGCAAATGAAATTAAAATGGTCAACAGTTCATCGAGAGAATATTTCGGCGGCCAAGCCAACAGTGAACGAACCGGAATTCCAGTTGGGATTCGGATTCCTTTCGGATCTTGATCTTGAGCTGACGCTGACTCAGTTTCCGTTCTCGTCTCTAAAGGGTAAAATGCACAAGAGCGGTCAACAGCAATAGTTTTCAATCTATTCAACATCTTTAATCATCGTTTATCACTAGCAAAAACTATAAAAAATAATTTGTCCATAATTCTGCACCTTGAACATTTTCAACGGTGTTTTGACGCTCAAGTTCCTCGTCCATCATTTTTTGCACTGGATTTTCCCTTCGAACAAAAAGTTGGTTGAAGATCATCATGCAATCTCTCGGATTTTTCTCGATCAGACAAAAGCCAATGTAATGCACGAGGGAGAAACCAAGTGCAAATGGAACATGAAGGACAAAATGATCCCATCGGAAATATTTCTCTGGCTCCACCATCGTCGACTGCGCAAGTCTCAAGAACATGTAAAAACAGTGAGAAATCGCAACATAAAAGTAAATTCTTCACATAAAAATTCGGATTTTACTCCACTGCTTCTCAATTTTCCCAGTTTCCACATCAACTTGAAGAAGATTCAAAATGGAGAGAATTTTAAATGCCTTGAAATTCCAATAATTTTCTTCAAAAGTCAACATTTTTTCTTGACCGTTTTTCTGTAGAATGTAAAATATTTTGCCTTTTGGTTTGCCTGTGTAATTTCCGCTAAACTTGGTTGCTTAATTGTCGGTTCAAAAAAGGTACGCAAATTTGAATTGAGTTGTGGAAGGAGCAAGAAATGGAAGAAACTAGCGACGAAATAAAGAATAAGGACACGTTTGTCTCAAGTCTCAATCCATGTCAAACTTTGTTATTGTTATTGATGCCAGTTTCGACTAGAGTTTCTTTTTTGGCTTTGGACACTACCCGTATCAAAGTTTCCGTTGGTTTCCGTTGTGTTTTATTCCAGCTGTCTTTTTTGTCTATAAACCCACCAAAATTTGGCCGAAAGTTTTGGCTTGATTTTTTTCAACTGTATTCGAAACAGAATCCGGTTAATTCTGGCCGGAAAGCTCAGACAAAAATTTCAGTCACAACAACGGTCAAAAGTCGGCTGAGTAACAGCGCATTTTTCCAACCGAATTCGGTATTATAATTTTGAAGATGGCAACAACTATTAAAAACAGGTATTGATTTTTCTCCGGGTTGCCGAGTCGCAAAATATTGGCAATAATTGAGGAAATGAAAACTAGGTCAAGCAAATTTCCGAATGTAAAAAAACCAGAGATAATTTTGTTTCAATGTTTTGACCGAGAATGTAGTGAGTTTTTGATGCTGAAATGGAAACTGAAATTATGTTCATATTTAAGGGCTGAAATCCAATTAATAAAAATGTAACGCTGGATGTGTGAAAAAGAATGCTGAAGAGAAGAAAAATGCACCCACTCAAAGCACAAGAGTAGTTTTTTATTCACAGGTCCTTTGTCCTTTGTTTTTTGCCTTTTGTCTTGTGTCTTTTGTCTTACTCAGATTTTCAGATTGGGCGTGTTGTCATGGCGACTTTTGGATGTCCAACGTAATTTAGCGGCATGCAGTGGCATTTCGAAATATTATTTTCATTAAAAATCAGGCAGATAATTTTTTTCTGCCGTTTCATTAGATTTTAACCTTGAGACGAACAAACTTTATTTCAGAATTCCATTGAAAAGGACGTTGAGAGGATTTTGCTGTTCATTATTTCACATGTGACAAATCGCATTATGTTACTGTTTAGTCCTTGAGCATTGGGCATGTTTTCCGAGTAATGAGGATTACTTTCCCCAAAATACACAACAGAATTTCTAAGGAAAAATTTATGACCCGTAAGTTTAATTGTCAGTCGTAATTAATAATTGGCGATGCACATTTCCCAATTCCAACCGTATAAGTCCTATTTGACGAAAACAAGAAAACTGTGATTTACTTAAACACTAAGTACAAGAAACGTATCAAATATCCTCATTTTACCTGCTGAAATATGCAGTTTAAATTCTTGTTTAAAATTTGAGTGCTTGAAAAAAGTCAAGTAAAATAAAAAAGAGCACATCAGCATTTTTTACAATAGGGAATAAAAGCTCAAGGCTCAAAGCTTTGCAATTTAGAGCACTGAGCATTCAACTACTCATAAAGACAATAGAAAAATGCATTCTTTTAGGCACTGTGTGTTGTTTGTGTGCCTTGAAAATTCCTAAAGATATTCACCCCAATTCCTATTCATATGTAGATTACACACTACACATCTAAAGAAATTTATCGAGCAGAAAAAAGTCCAATTAAAAACAAAGGAATGACACAAAATGACAAAGAGCGAAAACTGCACAAAAATAGACAGACACAAAAGATTTTTCCTCCTTCTACAGTTTTAAGTTTGAGCTTCTGCTTCTTTTCATTTGTGAATTTGTCAAGAATCACGAAATATTGTGCATATAACACCATTTCCTTCAAACTTGCTTGTTCAGAAGTTTCATGTGCAGCGTTTAGGATTCAGAGTTCAGAGTTCAGAGGTAAATCTGCCTCAGCATTTCAAGAGAATCATAAATTCTGATTTTGCACTACAGCCAAAACAGAAGCAGAGTCATGAACTTAATAAAAAAACTTATTCATCCTTAATTTGTAGTGCTTACATGATTTAATAACATGCGAACCTTGTAATAAAATTTACAATTATCCAGAATTTTTCAAACTGACACGAGAGATTTCCATAATTCAAATACAACTTTGAATTTTTATTTCTTTTATACTCGTATAATTTATCTGCTGTTTATGACAGATATTAAAATTGTTTGACTCGATATTGGGATTTGAATATTTGATGTACATAATAATAATACATGCTGTATTTTGTGTAATGCGTAAATCTGCTCTTCTTTTAAATGCAGTGTGAATGGGAATGGGAATGGGATGCAGTGTGCAATGTACATTAATTAAAGTGTGTGAATATCCTCGCTTTGCTAACGCTGTGGTGTGTCTACAGTCTAGACTCTAGAGCCTAGAGCCTAGAGTGTAGATTCTAGAATGTGGAGCAATTAATAGTACTGTGTAAAATACGTGGTGTATGGATTACTGTCTACATAACACGGTACACGGTAGACACTAGACACAACGTGTGTAGTCTATACAAAATACAAAAAAATAAACACGTTATATATTGCAACAATTTCGCGCAATAATATTATACACAAACGCACAATGACAATGCACTAGAAGGATTGCACATGAGCTAATCAATTACAAACTAGACAAATGAAGAACAATGCAGGATCAAGTATGTATCCAACGACGTGTGTATACAATATACAATAATACATACAAAGTTCTGAGCTCATGATGAAAAACTGAATGAACGATACACAGACTCAATACTTGATACTTGATACACACTTGTACTTTCATATGAGACATGTGATTTACCATATTAAAATAATATGAGACGAGTGGGTCATGCGTCTTGAGTCAAGAGTCAAGAGACTTGAGAACGAAAATATACACGCACAATCTGCGAATAATATTCCATTGCTAGAACGAGTGCCTTGCAAGAAAGAATCTCTCAAGCTTGAGAAAAAAAAGCCAAGATAATTGAATCTCTCTCAAGCTCCTTTCAAAACGGAAATTATCGACAAAGGCAGAAAAATCAAGTGGACTATCGTTTTCATAAGTAACACCACATATTGAATGTAATAAATATATTGTATTTTAAAATTTGACGCCCCTCACATGATTGAATTAACATCAATATTATCTCATTTACATTTTCAGAATTATTGGCCAAAGGGATCCATGTAACTAGAACCTTCATTCCCACCGTAATAATTCTGAACGGATTATTACGAACCGCAACAATCGGCTAGAATAGTTTTTGGCGAGCTCCGAAAACTTAGCTGCGACCCGCAGTCCCGTCGTAATAATTCTGAACGGATTATTATGAACCGCAACAATCGGCTAGAATAGTTTTTGGCGAGCTATAAAAACTTAGCTACAACCCGCATTCCCGCCGTAATAATTCTGAACGGATTATTATAACCAGCCAGAAGACGCCAAAATAGTACTGAATGTGCTGTCGTTATTTAGGACGCAAAATTGGATATAATTCAATACTAGAAGCATAATTTCTGATATTTGAGTATGATGAAACTGAAAACATGTAGAATGGAACTTGAACAGTTGTTGAGAATTGATGACTCGTGTCTTTTGTCTTTACATTTTATCTGAAAGAAAGTTTTCTATAGGGGCTTTATCAGTTTTGTGAATTCAAAATTCAAAAGAAATATCTATAGTTTGCATTCACCAAGACTTGTAAAATAGGCTGAGTGCGTTTTTGGGCAAACCTGAACCCAAATCAGCGTTCTTAACATGAAATCAGTATACTTTGGCTACGGTCAATTTTTTGAACTCACTCTCAACTCTCTACGACACTCCGTTGCTTAGATACAGATAAAATAACAGCCCGTTGCTAACGCAACATTCACAAAACTTTGCAAAGTAGAAAATGACTTTCAAAATTCACTGCAGTCACATATTTCAACTTAAATTTGTAAAAATTAGTCAAAACATGTCTCAAGTGACCCTTCGCCATATACTTTCGGAATTTTTGACAAAACGTCAAAATTGTAGATTTTTCTTCAGAGGAGCAGGGCTTTGGGTGCGATTTGACCGCCTTCCGCTCATTCTAAATTGTTCATGCTTTGGGCACGTCCGGATGTCCACATTTAGTTGCATTTGCCGTTGAGATTTATTTGTCACAAAAACTTGGGTTCTTGTAATGACAGAAATTTTGAATTTGCGGCATATTTTATATAATTTGAGGTAAATTGGGTGTAGTGTTGCCATGTATATTTCGAGCTCCTCCCAGAAAACGTGGGTGCACCATTTTCTCGGATTACCGTTAAGTTTGGAGTACATGAGCATTTTAAAAACCAGAGAATAATAATAATTATTATTATGGTTATTCTTATCACGATTAATTAAATTCATTGTTGTTGGTTGCAAACTTTGTAACCAAGCTTGCACCTCAAATGTCATGTTTAACTTTTAAACTGAGCAAAGTTAACGCTGAAAATAGCAAATTACGTGAAGAAATTCATTTCTTAAAGTCATTTACTATTTTCACCACATTTAAATGTTTAATATTGAAAATGGGGTGAATACGGGAACTTTGAGGTTTTACATGAAATTGAGATTTGATTTATGAATTGGAGTTTTAACGCACGGCCAGTTATTGAGATTTTCTTTGTTAAACTAAAAATATCAAGAAGTTGCTGGGTGAATGCAACAGTAGTCTAAAATGCCAAAATAAAGGAGAGTAAAAGATACAGAGTTCTATAGGCGCCTTCAAAAGAACAAAATAAGCCCAAAGAATTTAGAAAAGCACCAACTTTTCAAGTCCGAAATTTCACGAGTTTTCATCTTTGTAAGAGAGTCAACATCCAAAGTGAATTGCTGCGACGATTCTACTTCTTTTGTTTTTTCGTTTAGGCCACCGAAAAATTTTGGACTTGAAAAGTT
>JAQGBH010007053.1:0-11581 GCA_034698265.1 Sminthurinus aureus
TACAAATAGTAATAAAAGTGATAATATTTTTTTGGACAATACTTTATCTCCTAATAAAAGTTCCCTGTCAAAATCCAACTCTACACATTTAGTTGATAAAGATTTAAATACAAATACAAGTGTCGGTCCAAGTGCTTGTGATGTTTGTGATACACAAGATTGTCCAAGAGAAGAATTGAGCACAACTATTTTAGAGATTTAGCCCTTGAATAAGAAATTAAAAAAATCTATCGGATTTTAATGATAGTTTGTTGTTGATTGTACATTGTAGTTGGTAGTTGAGATCAAAATGAAGGCAGTTAGATCAAAATGTGTAATTTGAGGTGTGTATTTTACAAGTGGAGTTGACGAGGAAAAGAAGAAAAAATTACCATCATTATTTACTGAATTATGAAAAAAAATATTCTATAATCAACTTTCTGTTTCAAAGTCCTCGGATTATCAAGATATCCTCAATTATTTTCGTAATGTTTGTGAATTTCCGATTTGTGAGATGTCTTATAGAAATGGTACTTTTTTTCTAATGTCTGCATTCTACATACTACAAACTACATACACAAAAGTAAACATAATACATAATACATTTTTAAATGATGATGATAATAATTATTGTTATTTTATGTTTAAATGTAGATCTTGCTCGTATTTACATTCTGCATTGCAAAAAAGAAGACGACCAAAAAACCATTATGGAAAGACTGACAGTCAAAATTTTGAAAACCGATCTTTAATCTATCAACGTAGAAAAGGAATCATCTTTAAATAATGATGATGATGATGAATCGAATAGTGCTAGTTTTGAGGCTGTAATTTGCAACAATAAGATTAATGAAAAAATTAAGAGGATGCGGCAACAAATCGCACAACGTAAATATTATAAATAAATCAATATTATGTAAATGTTTGTATTGATATTTCATTCACATTTCATATTCCTTTTATGTTGAGTTTTGAGTTTTGAGTAAGTACCAAAGTGAAAACTGAAGCTAAAAATATTTATTTTTGTTTTTTTTTTGTCTAGGTTTTAATCCAAAAATCATTCTCAAAGTTATGGAGATTAAACAAAATGCCATTACTAAGAGTATTAACAATGGGGAGAATCCTGACAATAGGATCAATAGTAATTTATTTGCTCAACCAAATGTAGAAAATGAAATTCATGAAGCTCAACAAAAAGTACATGGAGAAACTCAGAAGAAACCACAAAGTTATGTATTATCCATTCCAGAAGGTATTTAAAATCATTATTACCTTAAAAAATTAGTCTGTTGCTTATTATTATTATTAATATTGTTATTTGTACAAAATATTTATCATTAATTAGGAATAATTAAAAATATATTATTATTGTGGTTTTTTAAAAGAGCTTCTAAAAACACCAATAGTATCACTACCACAACAACAACCACTAGCAGCTGAAGCAAGTACAAAAGGACCAAGGGCTTGTTTCATTCCATTAAAATCTGATGCCCAAAATGTACGAAATGGAATGTTGTGCAGAAAAGTAGGACAAAATTCGTTTATATTTCAAGAGACATGGTTGATGACTTTTCTTACTTCTTCATCATCACCAATTCTATGGACAGATCCGGATGCTCTATTTCGTTGTGGTACATGTACTGAGGTCGTCATTGGACGAGGACAAATGGCCATTCATATTAAAAAGTGTCATGCTGTTGGTAAGTCCATTTTAAAAATCATTCTGCACATCATAAATTATTATAAATGATAAATTATTGTACAAAAATACTTGACTAAAATTATTTCCTGTACATTTTATCCATTGTCTAAACAGATCCTTTGAAAGTGAATGAACAATTCAAGTGTATTGAATGTGGAAAATATTGTGAATCTTGGCATAGTTTGAAAATTCACGAGCGTGTTCATACTCCGTTGTTGCGTAAATCTGTTCTCTTGAGATGTGACATTGAACATTGCCTTTCTTATTTCAATAGCATGTCATTTTTTAACAATCATGGAAAAAGAATTCATAATGTAAGAGAACCGTGGCTTTTACTAAAACAACAACAACAACAACAGAAACCGATGGAGCAGAAAGAAATACAAAATCCCGTCAAACCATCCTGTGATAAAAAACATCGTCGTCGTCGTGATGTTGATCCTCTTAGTCTTACTACTGATTCTGATTTGGATATGGAAATGGAAATTGAAAGTGGTAATTTTATCCGACTTCGACCATTGTCAGAAATTTTGGAATCACCTCCATTATCTCCTTCTCACATTACTTTTGAAGCAATTGCTGAAGCTCCTTTCCAGTCAAATAATTCCAATAACAATAATACTGATAATAATAATAATAATAATAATGAAATTAAAATTAAAGTGGAGGATGAACAAAAATCAAACGTGCCTTCTTTTTCTGATTTTTGGGCCAAGAATAGTCACATGATAATGCTCAATAAAAGTCAATCGTATCGTTCTACACCCAATAATAATAATAATAATAATAATACTACTACTACTACTCGTGATCGCAATCGTAAAAAGCCACAGAGCAAATCTAAAACAAGTAGTGGGAAAGAAAAAGAACGCCGAAAACAACTCCAGGACCGCAGGTCTTCGTTGCAAAAACTCATTCCATCAATAAAAAGGAATGCATTTAGCTCCATAATAAAAATTACAACCGAAGCTAAAACTTATATTGAAAATCTCAACAAAACTGATAAAGAATATGAAAGAATGTTGAGGGGATTAAGAAACAAAAACAATAAATTACAGTCAACACTCGTTGCGTTACAAAATCCTCGAGGTTCCAGAATTTTTTAGATCCAGATGAAGGGTATATTTACCATTTTACCATAATTAAAAATAATTAAGATAAATAGTTGATAAAAGTTCCTATTTTGAATACAGAGCCCAAAGTTAAAAGACTTTTACTATTTTCTTCTCGTTCTTTGTATTAAGTGTGTATGTAAATGAACTTACATATTATTATGCCATGTGAATTTATCCAAGTATTTACTATTTACTTAATTTTTCTAATACTGACTCAAAAATCAAAAAAACAAAACAAATTGTGTTCATGAGACTTATTTTTTGTTTTCTAATTACATATTATGATGTACACTTAATTTTTTTGTGTATAATATTATGCAATATTTTTTACTTTGTATTATTTATTGCAATTGTTCTTGTTATTTGTTTCTTGTTTTCTTGTTTCTGTATGTTTTGTATATTATTGTAAATAGCAAGTAATTTTTTGTACTTGTTACGAATTACGAATGCCAAAATAAAAAATTATAAGAACTATTATTGTGTATAAATTGAATCCTCCTGCAAATAACATGCTCGTTAATTTATTTTTCATAAAAACAATATTTAAAAAAGCTGTATTATTTTAAGTAATTTATATCATTATTTAATTAAAATATCAAAAAACATGAGGTAGGAAATAGGAATTGAAATGGGAGCTATCAAATTATGGAGTCTCAAAGTATAGGATTGGATCATTTTTCTTTTTTGGCCCTTGAATTCCCTCCAGTCTCAATGTCTTTGACCAGGTTTGCTCGTATATTTTAGCATGCCAATAGAGATTATTCCATTGAATTTTGACATAGTACATGCTACCAGAGACGACCTGAGATTTGTAGGAGATGACTGTGAGTGGAGTGGTCACCACACATTTAGTTGCAGCAATCCCTTGTTTTTTACATATTGCCAAGTGGATCGGTTTAGCGAGGGCATAAACCACTCTTCGGCTATCTGCATCAGCTGGATGGAGTGGCCCGAGTCCGCCAGGTTCTCCAGGGGCTTCGAATTTCTCCGGTTCCGGGTTCTCTGGTCGCGGCTGTAACAAATTTGACAATAAAAAAAATAATAAGATTATGAATAAATTCAAAATATTTTACCTATAATTTTCCAGGAATATTCCAATTTTCAATATTTATTAAACGTTAAACGTATGTACTTTTGGTATGTAGTACTTAATCTGTGTGAAAAATACAAAAAAATACAAACCAGAGACGCAGAATTTTGAATACAGTTAACTAGGATCAAAATAGGCAAGATCAAGGACAAACGATGAAAATTTCCCATGACTGCAACTTGTGGCTTGTGAATTGTGTCAAAAAGTATTTATAAGAAAATGGGGAAGAGTAGTGTCAGTACTTGAGTAGTGTCAGTACTTGAGTCGCAATGAGAAGACTAGGATAAAATACCCTCAAAACAGATTTATACTCGAGAAATAGTAGTGCTTTAACCCTAAAAAATATATAAGAAAGGAATTTTGATGTTATTGACCTGACTTTTGTGTCCTGGTTAAAATGTCAAAATAGGTGTCATTTTTAGAGAGAGAGGGAGAAAGAAAAAAGCCGAGAGCTGTATTGTATTTCCGTCATAAATCATAAATAGTGAAACAAAAGCATTTTTTATCCAGACGAAAGCCAGAAGAATGTCATTGTCCATGCACCTCAAATCTCACATGTTTAAACGACAACAAATACTCTCAAAGTTGTCAATGCTCAAGGCTCAAAGCATCATTTTTTTGGAGAGAGAATAGATAAAAGGAGCCGACGGAAATATTTTACCTTTTCCCTAGCACAAATCAAGAAATTTTCTACCTGGAACCTAGAAGCCAATGCCCGATGTCAACAATATAAAATAACATACGTACTTTTCCTTATTATTAGCATTAGCGTTATTAAAAATATAGCGTGTGGTAAAAAACGGAAAAACAGAAAATACGCAGCTATTTTGTTATTGTAATTCATGTCGTGGAAGTTGTACAAATGTTTTAGCATTTGCTTTCTCCTTCTCCGTTCTCCTTTTTCTTACATACCTAAGTAAATTAAAAATTTAGCGACGCATGAAAAACGAATGTGTTTTTCTCATTCTCCATTTGGCTAAAAGGTTATACGAGTCGCTTGCCTATCAATTCGAAATTCGAATGTTTAAGTAAATCACGTAATTTGCCATTTGTCTCACACTAAATTCTCCATTCACCCCGAAACAACAATCAACGCAGGTTCATGAACTTTGAAATTTAGAACTTAGAACTTATAATTTGGAGTTTGGAAGCCAGATAAAAAAAATGAAAAATATTCACTTTACTTTTTATGGAAAAATCCTACTTTTTCTAGCTCTTCTCTTTGTAAATTCAAACAGGACGGCGGGAAAAAGGAAAAAACAAAGGCTTGATAAAATTGGTGAAGATTTTATTCCCGAAAGTTGGCGTCCTCTCATCCCCTACCAAGAGATTCATGTTCATATCTCCGATTTGCAATCCTACATCCGGATTTTTCACGGATGCGTCACCTTCCTTTTCCTTCCTGTTGAAATGGTTGAATTTGAATTTGATGAGCAAAATCAAGAAGATAAAAGTCAAAGTCAAAGTCAAAGTTCCGAGTCTAATAGCAATTATAATAATAATAATTACAGTCCCATTGTGATATTTAAGCACTTGTTGAGAATGGATAAAATTGATGAGATTTTAAAGAGACTTAAACGACAGCCATATTATTACAATGACCGCCATCATTTGAAATCCGTGGGACAGGGGATGAACTGCTACGCCGTACTCTACATTGCGCCTTTGGAATTTTCCTGGACACTTAAGGCGCAGGGTCAAATAATGACGTTGATCCTTCAACACCAACTCACAATGGACGGACCCACTTACTTCAACTGCCTGATCCCGAAGGAGGAGTTCAAGGAGCTGAGCACGAGAAGAGCCAGATGGGAGCTACAGTCCACCGTTGGACAAATCCTAGCAACCAAAGGGAATACAAATCTCATGAGTTTCACCTCCGTTGCCAAAACAGAGAACCAAAACCCGCACAGGCTTTTTGAACTCAAATTGGAGATTTTGGGGTGGAAAGTTCTTGCCAAGACTTTAGCAGGAACTCGTCATCCCCTCAGACTTATTTCCATAGCAACTAAAACTAAAACTGGTGGTAGGGCAATGACCCGGGAAATTTTGGACAGAGCCCATGCTCAAGCTTTCCAAAAGGCGAGTACCATTAATTTTCGACCCTTTTTCACGGAGCAGGAAGAACATCAACTGCACCAAATTGTGCTGGCTCGTGAATATGGAGTTGAAAGTGAGTTAAAAAATCAATGTTATTTCTGAAATTTAAAATGTAACTGTAAATGTAAATGTAATTTTTTATGGTGTAGAATGGACAGTGTGGAGAAAAACAATTAGGACGATACCCCGAATAAACATGATTGCAATTCTTGCCTCTCGATTCCAGAACTTGACGATCGCCCACACTGCAGTTGAGTCACTCTATCCCACCATTTTCACGGATGATGGGCTCGTGAAGGGGGCACATGACCGTTTCATATTTGTGAAACAAGAGGGCGTCATGTTCTTTACATGCGCTGGGGCCAAAATACTGGATGTGGACCAACTTTGGGTTTTTCATGCCCCTTTCCAAAAGACCGTGTGGGTGTGGGTGTTGATTTCCTCCTTTGCTGTGTCATTATTTTCCTATTTTGCATCATATCGATTTGAATTGAATGACAATGATGGCTCAGCAAGTCCATCCAGGCCATTTTTGTTGGCATCCTTTTCTATGGAAAAATTCATTCAGTTCATCTTGCTGCCACCTAGGAGTTTGCTCGTAAGCTCTAAAAATAAGCTATGCAATATTTACCTTGGAAACGCGGTCATTTTAAACTATAATACAAATAATTCTTTAATCATTCTTTATTCAATATTCGATAGGAAAATTATACGGATCCGGAACTCCGAAGTTTCTCCAACGCCCTTCCGTTCAAAATGATGATGATCACCTGGCTCTACATGAGCGTTGTCATAGGTACCTTTCAAAAAGCCGTCCACTTTAGTCAGTTTTGAACTCTATGGGTTTTTTAAATTCTATGGGTTTTTTAAATTCTATGGGTTTTTTAAATTCTATGGGTTTTTTAAATTCTATGGGTTTTGTAAATTCTATGGATTTTTATCGTTTTAAAAACCATAGACCACAGATTTTTGATTCCCATGAAATTTTCACCATAAAAAATATGTACATTTGATTTTCCCTCTCTTTTTTTAGGAAACGGCTACAAAGGAATTGTTACGAGGTAAAAAAAATCCTGTTATTTTTTTTAAAATTTATTCATATTTTGTTTGAAATTGGCGCGTAAACAGTAAACAATTGATTGTAATCTAATTTGTACATGCATTTTCAATTTTCAATTCCCAGTGACGTAACAGCACCAAAACCACTGAATCTTCTCTCTCGTTTCCAAGAATTGGAGGGTTTTAAATTGTATTCAAGAATTAAGGATCCGGTCGCACTCCAAGGCAAAGAGACGAGAATTTTCGGAAACAATCCAATCTACACATATCACAGGCAGATTTATCCAGTTTTCTTTGCTCTGGAGTTGCAGTGGAGAAATATGGAGCGTTGGGACAAAATAAGAGAAGACGGGATTGTCAAGAAAGAAAGGGATCGACGTGCAAAATTTCTGGATAGATTTTCCTCCGACTTTAAAACTGAATGGAAGGCGGATACGGTTGACGACATTGAGCTGGAAATTGAGGAAACAATATCCTCATGTCAGAAGACGGCGTTCGTTGACAGCTCGAGTAAAATCCTGGATTTTTAAATCCACCTCGAGGCAAAAAATCCCCAAAGTAAGTCGGAAAAAGAACAAGGAGAGCAAAATGGGAATCAAAGTCATAGTAACAGCAGAAATCCCATTGTAAATTCAATTCCAAAGTATGTTTTGGGCACTGAAGAAATCTATCCTTTGAGCTACGGCTTGGGGTTTTTCCACTTTGAAGGTCTCCATGGAATCCCTGAATTTATGGGGGTTCTTCTTGAATCTGGAATTTTAAGATGGTACGAACACATGGAGCAATTTGTGAAAATGTCCAATCGGACTGCAAACCCATTGAGAAGGCTCAATATCACCAGACCCAAAACGGCCAAGGAATTGAGAGCAAATGCCAATTTCTTTGTGGGTCTCAACAAAATTTTCTTCTTTTGCATCGCCATTTCATCTCTAACTATTTTCATTGAAATCCTCGTGACGGGTCTTATCAAGTTCATGGGATTTCTTCGGAGGATTTTGTACAGTGCTGTCACGGTGGTCAAAATACGAGTCAAAAATGGCCGGCAAAAAATAAACCAAATGCTCAAAATTACTCGGAAAATATTAACCAAATGAAAATCTACAAAGCCAACGTCATTTTGCCGGGCAAAACAAAACAAATGAAATAGCAAGTGTTTACGTACACAAACCATCCGTAATTTTGAATTTCCTCAGTACTCGATGCTCGATGCTCACATTAATCATTGTACATTTTATTCAAATAAACATGCAACACCGGTATTTTTAATTTGCAGGAAAATTTATAGCCAGAAATTTCTGGTACACTTTGGATTTTGGATCTCAATTACCTGTAAAACCATACACGATTTAGTAAATTGCATAAAATTGATTCAATTCATCATCGGTCAAAGTAGCCCAAGGAATTTTGTGTTGTTTTTTACACTTTCTCAAATTTTCTGCATTTATGAAACGGCGTCATGAGTCACAAGCTCGCTTCTGGTGCATTCAACATTTAACGTTACTCGCAGGTTTTCTCCGTTTACAATTCGTCCGTGAATTTTGATTTTTTCCTCAGTTTCTGGGATTTGGATCTCCAAGTCTTTTTAATTTCGTCAGCGGTTTTCTCAGCAATCATGTAGATTGCTGCCATCACGTTAGAATTCACAACATACGGCATCACAGAGCCATCACAAACTCTCAGATTCTCCACGCCAATCACACTGATCAAAAAACAAATGAAAAGTACAAAAATCGTCCGCCGTCATCACACTCAATACAAATCCGATGTTAAAAAGAAGACAACGAAATTTGTATTTGTACCGCAATTTTGAATCGAGAACTGCATTTGGATCTCCTTTTCCTTTGCCAAAAGCCGTAGTTCCCGCGAGATGTCCATATGCAACTGTCACTGCGGATTTTGCATAGCACCTAAAAAACGGGCGAGATCCCATCGGCCCTGCGGATTCACAACCTGGCGCGTCAATTGGACTAAAATCCAAGCCAACCTTTTTCCAAGCTTTCGTCTCCGGAAGTTTGTACGCGAATTCAATGGCTGCTCAGTCATTTTAGTAAAGCGTTTGAATTTGGCAAGAAAATTTACAAGTGCAAACCGTCTTATTGATTTAATTTGTGTACCTTCAACGAGAACGTCGAGATCAGATTCGTCGCCCAGGACGTTAAAATCGACGATGGGAAGAAGTTGATCCTCAAGTTTTGTGGCGGATTCGTTGTACGTCAGACTTCCTCGACTGAACGGCCGCGTAATTTCCACGTTCAAAGTGATGCCGTTGGCTTTGTCAAGTCCAACTAGTTGAAACATGGTGTCAGCCCATTTTGGATTTTTGTCTACATTTTTGGCGCGACTGGACGCGACAAATGCACTCAAAATCCCGTACGAGTTTAAAAACCCTATGAAATAATGCACATTCATTCCCTTAGTTAAAAACCTAATTTTACGAGAAAATGTTCAATAATTTGTGATGTATTTTTGGTCTTTAGTTACGAAACCCATAGCAACAGATTTTTTTATAGAGTACATTTTTGCGCCGGATAAAATTTTTTTAGTGAACTCGGATCACCAGTAACAAAATTTGTTTTGCACTTTTGCCAGTATTCCAATACAATTGATGTTTTTCTCCCAAAATCAGAAAGTAGTCATTTTTTTCACAAAATCGAAAAAACTACTGACAAAAAAAAATAGTTGAAAACGTACAAATCATAAATGTTTGATTGAGGAATCGGTTGCATGCCAACTGATTCAACACCAACATGTAGTTTATTGTAGTTGCCATTAAGTGTGCAGTATGCAGTAGAGCGGTGAAGGGGTAAAACTCTTTGGAATCGTAACTAAAGAGACCGATGATTTTTCACACTACTTGTGTAATTCACCTTTTCCCGTCTCAACAAATTCATTGAAGTCTGAAAATTTGAGCGTGGCCAAATCATATTGAGTCGCAGAAGGATCTTTTATCGTCAGCAGAGGGAAATTAAGCCTTGCGTGGTCATGAAAATTTTGGCCGACCGGTAAAATTGCCACTGGTTTTTTCTGTTAAAAAGTCCATTAAACTGTTGAGAACAAGAAACAAAGAAATCTCAGAAAAAATGGGAATTTGCACCTTTGCTTTTCGGATTTCTTCTTCAGGTCCGATTCCAGATCGAATGAGCAGCATCGCCGTCCCGAAAACACCCGCACTCACAATTATTTCTTTGGAGGCGAAAACAACTGACGGAACTCCGTGTCTCTCGTACAAAACGCCGACGGCTCGATTTCCATCAAATAAAATCTATAAACATTTAAATTTCCTTCTTAGTTTTTATTGTTTTCAGTTTATGAAAATCCAGGGAAGTTGAACATTTGACTCACTTCTGAAGCGACCGAGTAAAGTCGAACTTGCAAGTTTTTTCGTTTGAGAACGGGCCTCACAAAAGCAGTGAAACTGTCAGCTCGACGACCAGTCTTTGGATATTGAGTGTGAATTCCCGGACAAAAACCTTTACAAAATTGAATCATCACAAAAGGAGACACAAATTTTTTCTGTTGTGCATTCGGTTAAATTTTTTTTGCGACAAGGATTTTTAAAAGTTCGCACATTCAAAAATCAGGAGAATATTTAATTAATTTTACCAAGTTTTTCAGGTCCATTTGGGTCGACAGTTGGAAATCCGAGTTCTTTTCCGGCGTCAAACCAAATTTCCTCGTCAAAACTTGCATTCACTTTTACAACGGGCAACGGACCACCTCGACGATGTTGACCTTCAGCAATTTCATAAATCACGTTTTCAAAATTGTAGTCAAAAGTCAACACAAATAAATTGAGTTGAAACTTGAGTGAATTTGATCACATACCGTTGAATGAAAAAGGTCCGTAATAATCTTCCGATTTCTTAAAGTATTTGAGCACATTTTTGTGTCTCCTTTTTGTACAACAATAAAATATTCACAAATTCTGCTTCAGATTTAAGGATTTTTATTTATCTAGACTTGAATAAAAAATTACCAGCTGTCGTCTCCTGAGATTTCTGCCCATCGCTCGTAGTCAAACGGCGACCCGCGTTTATAGACTCCAGCGTTGTGACTGGAACTTCCACCCGTCATTTTCCCGGTTGTTTGTAAAAACCTGGACATAAAACTCGGACTTAGATTGTGTGCTCATGAAAAATCCTGGAATAATTCATACTGATATGAGGCTAAATTTGTACATACTGCGTTGTTCATTCCAACGCCGTTTTTCTGTGGTGTTGTTTTGATGAGGTAGTGAATATTTGGAACGTTCAGCGTATACAACGCCGTGAATACAGATTTTTGAGCAGGAGGAGATTCACCACCCGCCTGCAGAAGTAAAACTCGATGGTTTCGATTCTCCGACAGTCTCTATGGCATTTTACATGGGCGTGAACATTGCAATTGTCAAATCCCGATTTGCTAATCCGATTAAATGAAATTGAACTAAATTAAAACAGGTGGAAAAATGGTTACCCTTGCGAGTACGCTACCTGCAGTTCCCGCGCCAATGATGACAAAGTCAAAGGTTTCTCGCACTGGCAAATTCAAATTAGG
>JAQGBH010007054.1:0-11581 GCA_034698265.1 Sminthurinus aureus
TGGATAAGTGCATAATTCATAGCTACAAACTACATATTATCACTTCTCACGGTGAAAATAACACCAAAAGTTTTAGTGAGTTTTACCTACAAAAAATCTCAACAATAAAAAGACGAAAGTAATCTAATTTTACACCAATCTCGTTCATGGAGGTCCCAATATCATAGAATTCTCGGGAATTTTCATCGCGGGAAGTCGGATTGAAGACAAATTGTGGATTTATGAAAATTCACTCGACCCAAATCTGGAATCTGGAGTCTGGAATCAACACAAAACCTACATTTAAATGTAGTAGGGCCAGTAAATTGAAGGGATAATAACTGGCCCTCCGTTTGTAAGTCACGCTCTTTGGAGCATCTTACAAATCATAAGATTATTAAAAAAGTTATAAGACAAACTAGAACAAAAGATTCTAACTGTCTCCATTTGTTTGATTTTGCCCGAGCAATATGGACGGTCGCCATTAAAGCAAACCCAGACAAACAACGAGGTATACATTGGAGTATACTAGGACGTTCAAATACATAGTGAAATCGTCATCGTCTAGCCAACAAAAGGAGAAACGAGACACAACGTCATCGACAAGAAACAGAAAGTCGAGGCAGTCATCGTCCACTACAAACAGTCCCATTCCCTCACAATACTATTATCATTACTATATAAAATAATACAGTATACACTATACATATCCTTGTGTTTCGTCTTCAATTTCTAGTGTGTATCTATAATCTATAATTATTGTATGTACATTTTATCATTAGTATCTTTACAATTTATCCGTGTTTTGCCTTCATTTTTGTTGAATATCTATAATCTATAATTGGCTATGTACATTGTACATTTTTTTAATCTTTTTCTTTAGTGAATTACAAAAAGCGAAATTGCTTTTGGAAATAGAAACACATCGAGTGTTTTTATTCCGTTTTTCTGCGCTTTTCAGATTTTCTACACACACACACACAAGGTCAACAAGGTTAGTAACAATCATTCTTGGCTAGTAAATAGTATTTAGATCTAGCAATTTTCAAAAAATTCATAGAAATTTCTATGACAATTTTAATGAGTTTTTAATAATACTCGCTTTACAAACTACATGAGTTTCAAATGAAAATAAATTTTATTTTTTCATAAAAATAAAGTAAAAAGTTATACCCGTCATTCTCTCCCTTATTTTCTCAATCAATAATTTACAATAATTTTGTGGCAAAATTCTTGGAATTATTGTACATTTTTATTAAAACTTATTTTGTCCCATTTTTTTCAATAAAACTAATATTTTGAACTTTCAATTAAAACTTTTTAAATATTATCATCAGGTGACGTCGAATCAATGATGTTAACGGAATTCATTTTAATTAATTAACTTTTATTAATTAATTCTCTCAAGCTTTCGATAGAACTTCTATCTTCCTCAGGAGTCAGTCCAAGACTAAACTTAAATCGCTATTGACATTATATTACATTCATTTTATAGCCATAACAAAAAATATAACATTTGTTGCCTTGTCAACATAAGAAAAAATTTTTTTCTCAGTTAATTTATAACTAATTGATAAGAGTAAACAGTAGTGGTAACCAAACATCATCAATTTGCATTCCATTATTTGCATTGACCACATTCGTTTTGTACTTCCTAATGTACAGCGATTCCTTGAACTTCCTTTTCCACATTCTAGTCTCTTTGTCCAGAATTTCCACATCGTTCCAATAGAAAACGTGAGCAACATTTAGTTCGATGTGTTTGTAGAGTGGTGATCTTTTCCGTTCGTGTTCTACATCCTTTAAGTGTTCTTGAATTCTAATCATTACTTCTCGTTCCGTTTCTCCTATGTAGTATTTACCACAACTACAAGTGATTTTGTAAATCACACCTTTCTCTTCCTCACTTTGGTTTGTAGATTTCGGTATGAGTAGTTGTCCAACACGATTGACTGGTTTGTAGCATGTAGGATATCCACAGCTTCTGATGACTCTGCCTATCTTGGATGATGCAGGACCATAATACGTGATTGCTATTCGGTTTTCTTCCTCACCCTTTGGAATATTATTTTGTATTCTTAGTTTGCATAGGTCGAGTCTGTGACGAAGAAAACTAGTGGAGTATCTGTTAGCATTGAGCACTCGGAATAGATGGTGAATTTCATTTTCAATATGATTCTCATCACAAATAAATAGTGCCCTGTAAAATAGTGAGTCAGGGCCGCTCATGAGATGTGATATGTGGTGATTCGAGTCGAATCTGAGATATCTGTCCGAGTGTGTAGGTTTTCTGTACACATCCGTACCAAACGATCCGTCTGTTTTCCGGATGCACTTCACCTCAAGAAATGGTAGTTCACCTTGTGAATTTTCATTTTCCATTTTAAATTTTAGTTTTGGATGGTACTCATTCATTTTGTCGACAACAGCTTGGGTTCTGGATTTTTTTATGTGGATGTAGATATCATCGACGAATCTTTGATACCATTTTATTGATTTTATTTTATCCACAACTGCCAATTCAAACTGTTGCATAAACAACTCGGCGAATACGGGAGAAATTGGTGAGCCCATTGGTGTGCCTTCCCGCTGCTCGTAGTATTCTCCTTCCCAAATGAAGTAATTGAAGGATGTGGCCAATTCAATGAGTTCAATCACATCGTCAATCTCAAGTTTCCACTTCTCTTTCCAGGCAGTTTCTTCTCTTAGTAGTCGTTTGATGTAACGGATTGTTTTCACTTTATCTACATTTGGATAAAGAGCCTCTACATCCAGGGAAATCTGCTCTTCGTCATCTTGTAATTGTTTTTCTCTCAGTTTAGTTACGAATTCATACGAATTCTTGACTGTAAATTTCTTTTTACAAAGAGAATTCAGTATATTTTTGAGAAAAACTGCTAAGTTGTATGATGGTGAGCTGGTGAAGTTGATGAGATGGCGGAGAGGATGTTGTGGTTTATGGAGTTTTATTTGTGCGAAAAAATTTGGAACTTTCTTACTGTGTTTCCTTGTTATGAAGTGGAAGTCAGCTTCTGATATTTTTTCGTCATTGAAAAGTATGGTGGAAATTTCTGTAATTTTTTCAATGGTTGAGGCTGTGGGATCTTCTTGTAATTTTATGAATGCTGGAGTGTCGATGATTGCTTGACATTTATCTGTATAATCCACTTTGTTTAAAACTACAGTTTTATTCCCCTTATCGGCATTCATGATGTGAATTGCTTGATTATTATTGAGATTCTGTAAAATTACTGAGGAAATTTGAACATTACGATATTTCGGACGTTTAGTGGATTTTCGCAGAATCCTTTCAACTCTGGATTTGATGACAACTTGTTCAGCAGGTGGAACTTTGGCTTTCTTGAGTCCATAGTCCATGTCCATTACTGTATCCATGATGTATGGTGAATTATCTTTAGGAGTAATGGCAAACTTTTTCCCCAGAGCTAAAATTTTGATTTCATCATCAGACAACACAAAGGAAATTTATTCAAAATACAAATCGTAAAAACTCTACCATGTTTATTGGGCTTTTTGCATTTATTATCTACCATGTTGGGGATTACCATAAATCTACACGAGTTTTCATCAGCATCCGCTTCTCCTTCAAAATTTGCCGCAGAATCCAAATTTCTTGTCCAATGTCTCCAATGTCCAACTATGAGTTTTATAAGAGCTTTTTATTCTGAGATTTTTCCTACACATTTCGTAACTTGCAAAAAAAAATTGTTTTGTTAGATATCTATTCATGTCCGCAAAGTTTGACCGAAATAACGAAACCAAAACAATTGCCTCAAGAACGTTTTTTTAAATGCCGCGCCGGTTCTGTTTGTTTATCTTGCAGAGGAAAATCATGCGATGTTTGATCCTCATAAAATGGCGAGGGACGGTAAACGTCTTCAAAAAGGACCTTGTCGTACAAAACGATGAAAACCACCGCCACGACCAAGGAAATATAAATGCAAAACGGTTTGAAGGGAAAAGAAGCGTCGGATAATCGGATCGCTCCAAATGTCATGTAAATTAGGTCATGTAATACCATTGTGCAACCGTTTTTGAAGAGCAAAGTGATGAATAAAAATCCTCGATTGAACAACTGAATCATGATTTGAATCTCCCGTAATTTTTCATATGATTTTCCGAGTTCCGTTTACTGGTTGCCATGATTTTCGGATTTGTATCCGTTTCCGTTTAGCTCAGCCTTGTTTAAGTTTTTTTGTAGTTGAGAAAAAGCGACGTGAATTTTTGAGCACTTGGTTTACATTATGAATTAAACGGTGATTAAATATTTTTGTTTACTCGTTTTGGGTTTCAACTTGACAGTCAGTCAAGTTGGATCATGTTGTAATTGTAAGGCCATTTTTAATTTGCAAGTTGGAAAATACCACAACAGAGAGAGGAGTCATATGAGCGCTTCTTTGTACAATACTAAAGTATACTTTCCACTTTGCCACTCACAACTCGCGACTCAAGAAGGTTGATAAACAGGAAGGTTTATTTTGACTATTTACGAATAAAGCTGGTCATTGGTCATGGTCACTGGAGTTGTTCCATGTGGAATTATTTGAGCTTGAAAATTCCAACATGTTTTTTAAACATACAATGGAGTGAGTGGGTTGGTTTGTTTTATTTTCACCGTTGTACTTTTTTTCCCTGTCCACCTGCTGAAAGTTCCTGGAAACTAGTAAATCCAGAATCCATAATCCATCTAGAATCTAGAATTTCCAGGAATTTCCCTTCTCTTCTCCACCTTTCTCCATTCAGATTGTACATTGTAGATTGTAGATCCTTTGGCTATTGGCCTTGGTAATTCCTAAAATTAGGCGCCCATTTCACACCTGAAACAAGAACAAGAAACACTCTTGTCCTAATTGTAAAATCCTAGCCGTAGACTCTTTATTCTTAATTTTGTAACTTTCCAGTTTTGTACAGAGTACAGAATATTCATTTGATTTTTGTACTGTGATTTGTTCCACAATTTCATCTTAAGGCTCAAGGTTTCTCTGTCTTTTTCAACATTGAAAATCTGGAAATTTTCAAATGGGGCCAACAAAAATTGCAGCAACTGGAGAAAAGTCAAACTCAGTCGGACATCAATACAAACACAAGTGCACGCTCTGTCCATATTCAACGAATCTTCTCGGAAACTACAAGCAGCATCTTGGGACAACCCACACAAATGACAAGCCCTTCAAATGCCCCGAGTCCGGCTGCCACTTCAGGACAAAATGGAAAGGTGACGTCTCAAAACACGTAAAAAATATGCACCTCCTCCAATCTATAGCCATGTCTGCTCGGCCTTTTCCGTGTTCACATCCTGGATGCTCCTTTGCTGCAAAAACGAAGGGAAATCTCACTCTGCACTCAAAAATCCACTCTGATGGAAACCCCGAGTTTGTTTGTTCTCAGCCAAACTGCAATTACGCCACCCATCAGAAAGGATACCTCAAAAGACATACTCGAATTCACACGGGAGAAAAACCGTGGGTTTGTCAATTTGAATCCTGTTCTTTTGCGGCAGCCCAACGGGGTCATCTCGTGACCCACTCGAGAACCCATACAAAGGAAAAACCGTTCAGATGCCCGGAGCCAAATTGTGCTTACTCGGCGGCTCAGAGAGTTGCAGTTAAAGCTCATCAACTCACACATGAGCCCAAACCGGGAGAGGGCAAAGAAGAAGGACGCCCTTCGTTTCAATGTCCACTTTGTGAATACAAAGGGAAGAGTAAATTGCGCCTGTGGAATCATGCCAAAGTACACACTCTTGAAAAATTGTTCAAATGTGAGGAGCCGAATTGCCAGTTTGATAGCAAGAGGAAATGGGACCTTCAAAAACACAAGGGTAGCCATTCGGATGAAAAACCCTTCAAATGCCCACTGGAATCATGCGAATATCGCTGTAAATCCAAATATCATCTTTCCACTCATTTAATGACTCACAGTGAGGAAAAACAATACAAATGTGAACTTTGTCCATTTCGCGCAAAAACGAGGTGCGGTGTCACAAACCATTTAAACAATATCCACTCTGACCCCGACTTTCGGCCTTTTAAATGCAAAGAGCCAAATTGTGGCTACGCCTCCAAATTGAAGGCGAATCTCCAGAAACATGTGTTGGCTCACAACACATGTGCGAAAAAATACAAGTGTTCCTTTCCACAGTGCGATTACAGAGCTGTTTCGCAAAAAAACCTCTATTCACATCAAATCCGTCACGATCGCGAATCGAGACAGAGAAAATGTTAAAATTTGGATTGTGGCTTGTGTAAATTTGGGTCAGGAATTCATGTGTTAAGCATGTGAAAGTTGACACCAAAACCAGCATCATGCACTTACAAGTTCAAAGTTCAATGTAGAAAAATGACGTGAGGGGGAGCTCTAGTCTCAACCGATCCAAATCCAACACATGAAAAATTCTCATCATCGAGTCTTTTGAAAACCAAGACTAACGATAAGCTCTGGAAATTGCAATTTATTGCTAGCCAATTTCAACTGGTTAAATTGTTAAATTGTAATTATTTTTAATGATTCGTGATTCATGGGTCATGAACCATCCGCAACTTTTTACCTAATCACCTCATGTGAAGAAACACAAGGGATTTTATAAACAAAAAAGGAGCGGCGTTGAATTGCATGATTTTAACTTTCTTTTAAAAAAACTTTGGTTTCATTTTGAATAAAATCGTAGGGAAAATACCTTTTTGTGATTCAGTTGGCTGGGAATAAGAACCTACTTTCCAGTTTTCTGTACCAGCCCAGCCTAGCTCAAGAAAAAGCATTGGATTTTTTTTGTGTATTGTGTATTTGAGTATTGAGGGTTGAGTAGCAAAATAAGCATTACACATGAATTTCTTTAGGTGGTGCAGGCTCAATTCTAAAACTTTCACAAGTCAAAACAAATGTAATAAAGGCGCACCGATGAAAATTGAGGATAGAGGATAATCTTCAGAGGAATCTGCCTTCTCTTGTCATAAAATTCAAAAGAACATGAAATGGTAAATATAAAAAGTTTAGTTATTTACTGTACGTTTTTCCACTCGAGATTTTGAAGCTGGAAAATTGTAGGATTGAACGAGAATTTTGGGCGGACAAACAATAGACAATCGTTGGCTTGTTATTTTGCCTCTCTATTTTGCCCTAGAAACTGGAACCCTGTTAATCCATAATCCGTCCACGGTGAGGATTTGCAGGAATGTCCCTTCTCTTTTCCCCCTTTCACAGTTCACTCTTCTCATAATTATCGTCGCTTGCAGATTCTTTATTCTTCACTCTTCACTTTTGGCTTTCCTGTTTTGTACAAGTTCAAAAGTACCTGCTCATTTTTGACTAGGATTTCTTTCAGAATTTAATTTTACAATCTTCAACTTTGAAAAATTCAAAAATTCAAAATGAAGCCCTCAACTATTATTCCGGCGAGCCGAGAAAGGTCCAATTCCGTCGGTCACAACCCCAAACACAAGTGCGCCCTCTGTCCATATGCAACAAATGTTATTTGGAACTACAAGCAGCATCTTGGGACAACCCACTCGAGTGAAAAGCCCTTCAAATGCCCCGAGTCCGGCTGCCCATTCAGGACAAAAACGAAAGGTGACTTGAAAAAACACGTGAAAAATGTGCATATCCTCCAATCTTTGGCAATGTCTGCTCGCCCTTTTCCGTGTTCACATTCTGGATGCTCCTACGCTGCAAAACGAAAGCGAGATCTCGTACAACACTCTTTAATTCACTCTGCTGAAAAAACTTTATTTTGTTCTCATCCCAGTTGCAATTATTCTACAAATGCAAAAGCGGATCTCATTCGCCACACTCGAACTCACACGGGAGAGAGGCCGTACAAGTGTCAATTTGAATCCTGTTCTTTTGCATCTGCCAGTTCAGGTGATATTGTGAAACACTCGAGGACCCACACAAAAGAAAGGCCGTTCAAATGCCCCCGACCGAATTGTGAATACTCAGCAGCTCAGAGAGGCGCTGTTAAAGCTCATCAACTTACTCATGAACCCAGAGAGGGGCAGGGCGAAGAAACACGACATGCTTCATTTCAATGCCCACTTTGTGAATACTTGGGGAAAAGTAAATTGCGTCTGTGGAATCATGCAAAAGTACACACGCTTGAAAAATTGTTCAAATGTGAGGAGCCCGATTGCAATTTCGAAACCAAGTGGAAATGGGACCTTCAAAAACACAAGGGTAGACATTCGGATGAAAAACCCTTCAAATGCCCACTGGAATCATGCGAATATCGCTGTAAATCCAAATATCATCTTTCCACTCATTTAATGACTCACAGTGAGGAAAAACAATACAAATGTGAACTTTGTCCATTTCGCGCAAAAACGAGGTGCGGTGTCACAAACCATTTAAACAATATCCACTCTGACCCCGACTTTCGGCCTTTTAAATGCAAAGAGCCAAATTGTGGCTACGCCTCCAAATTGAAGGCGAATCTCCAGAAACATGTGTTGGCTCACAACACATGTGCGAAAAAATACAAGTGTTCCTTTCCACAGTGCGATTACACCGCTGTTTCGCAAAAAAACCTACACTCGCATCAAATCCGTCACGATCGAGAACGAGAAAACGTTGAAGTTGGGATTGTGGGTTGGCTAAATTTGGGACCAAGGTAAGGAAATTCATGTGTTAAGCATGTGGAAGTTCACACCAAAACCAGCATCGTGCACTTACAAGTTCAAAGTTCAATGCAGAAAAATGACGTGAGGGGGAGTTCTCTAGTCTCAACCGATCCAAATCCAACATAAAAAAATCCTTATCATCCAGTCTTCTGAAAACCAAGACTAACCTATGCAAATTGCAATTTATTGGTGGCCAATTTCTTCAACCAACTGCTTAAATGGTTAAATTGTAAATATTTGTAATGATTCATGAATCATGAATCATGGACCATCCTCAACTTCTCACTTAATCACCTCATGTAAAGAAACACAAGGAATTTTATAGAACAAAAGGAGCGGCGTTGAATTTCAAAATTTTAACTTTCTTAAAAAACTTTGTTTTCATTGTATTTGTTTGTGTATGGTATTTGATTATTGAGAGTTGAGTAGCAAAATAAGCATTACACATGAATTTCTTTAGGTTGTGCAGGTTCAATTCTCAAACTTTCACAAGTCAAAACAAATGTAATAAAGGCGCACCGTTGAAAATTGAGGATATAGGATAATCTTCAGAGAAATCTGCCTTCTCTTCATAAAATTCTTAAGAACATGAAATGGTAAAAATAAAAAGTTAAGTTATTTACGGTACATTTTTCCACTCGAGATTTTGAAAGTGGAAAATTGTAGGATTTATGAGTATTTTGGTCGGATAAACAATCGTCTGCTTGTTATTTTGCCTCTCTATTTTGCCCTAGAAACCCGAACCTTGTTAATCCGTAATCCATAATTTATAATTTATAATCCATCGACGGTGAGGGTTTTCAGGAATTTCCCTTCTCTTTTCCCCCTTTCACAATTCACTCTTCTCACAATTGTAGCCGCTTGCAGATTGTTTATTCTTCACTCTTCACTTTTGGCTTTCTGGTTTTGTACAAGGTCAAACGTTGATGCTCAGTTTTGACTAAGGTTTCTTTCAGAATATAATTTTTCAATCTTCAACTTTGAAAAATTAAAAATGAAACCCTCAACTATTATTCCGGCGAGCCCAGAAAGGTCCAATTCCGTCGGTCACAACCCCAAACACAAGTGCGCCCTCTGTTCATATTCAACGAATGAAGAAATGGTGACCGTGGCATACAACTAAATGTTACCTTCAATGTGATCTAAAGTTACTGGAATATTCTCACCATGTAGTGTACTACAATTTGTATTTTGTATGAATTGTGATGGTTTTTCTGGGTTACAAAGATGCACTTTTTTATGGAGTAAAAAACACGATTATGTATTAATAATGTGCACAAAAACACTTGAACTTTATCTGGGTTTTGTGTGTAGTAAATTGGTGCTTTATGCATTCCATTTACTACAAGATTTTTCTCCTTTTCCTTCTATCTATTTACTATTTACTATTTCCAATGAAGTACAATGATGTGTACTTCCCCTTCTTGGATTATAGATATTCAGAATTTTAGATAAGCTCACAACAAGTGTTGTGAGCGAGCCGTATAAATTAAGACTGAAGAAGGAATAGTAAATAGACTCTATTTACCATTCCTTCTGTGGATTGCGTAATCTTCGTATCGCATTACATTCACGAACGCGTGATGTCGCGATCCAATTACAGAGCGGCATTCATTGTCGCGATTCATCGACGGAGGCAATAAACTTTCATGGCTCAGATCAAATTACATAACGGCATTCATCAAACGCGAACGCGTGATGTCGCGATTCTGAACGGAAAACCATAAAACGATCGTAAAATTTATTTATAGCTTGTAACTTTTACATGCTGTAGATACGGGAAGGGTTGAATGTCTTATTCTAAATCTTGAGTCAAGGATATTTTAGAATATTCTTGACTCAAGACATGCATCAACCATCAAAATAAACATCACCTTTTTTGCATGAAAGTTTGATATTGTTCACGCCGCGGCGTGAACTTCACGGTGATCTTCGACCGCTATGAGACTTGTTTAGCGTGATCACTCATTGCAAATGATTCTCCTAGATTCCGCAGATTTACTAGAAACCAACCCCAAACGAAAAAGTGATTCAAAACTTGACTCTCTGTGTTGCATTTTATTTTTTCTTACTGATAAAAAACAATTGACCAAAGTTTTTAATGGTAAATTTTCAACGATGCGGATTTTAGATAAAAAAATGATCAACTACCAGAATGTTTAAGAAAAAATAGTTTATTCACATCGCCACATAAAAACATTTATAAAAGTTTTGCTATCAGAATTGTCATTTTGTACATTGATAAATAACACTTTGAGTTGGACAAGATCGCTTTTTTTGCTGGATTTCAAAATGCATTTGTGAGACATTCAAAATTTAAAGTGTTAATGAAAAACCATAAATTCCGGGTGCAGTTGTTGTGAGGAAGAAAATAGGTCGGAAAAAAACAACTCTTTTGACCGAATTTTCAACGGTTTCCTATAAAATTAAAAGAAGTGCAAAAAAACTGTACAAACAGCCAAACCATTTATGGATAAGTTTTTAGGGTAGCGCAGCAAGCTACCCTATTAGTCTGAGCAGATCCGTCTGTCAGTCCGTCTGTCTGTTAACCCGCATGCGGCCCGCACGCGCAATGTAATATGTACGTATATGTACTAGAATGAGCGTCGCACACTAATCGCATATACAAATGATACTATGATTAAACATATATGTACTAGCGTGAGGATATACTCAAGCATATATGTACAAGCGTGAGGATATACTCAAGCATATATGTACTAGCGTGAGGATATACTCAAGCATATATGTTATACTTATATCTGTGTACACAATATGCATACGCAAAAAGTGGACAAAAGTGGACAAAAGTGGACAAAAGTGGACAAAAGTGGACAAAAGTGGACAAAACTGGACAAAAGTGGACAAAAGTGGACAAAAGTGGACAAAAGTGGACAAAAGTGGACAAAAGTGGACAAAAGTGGACAAAAGTGGACAAAAGTGGACAAAAGTGGACAAAAGTGGACAAA
>JAQGBH010007055.1:0-11578 GCA_034698265.1 Sminthurinus aureus
TCGTCCCACTAAATTGCATAGTCAAAATTCTACAGCCATTTATGTACTTGTCTCACTTATTAAGCGCTACCCTTTATTATTCTAGTGAGGTTTTTTTTCTTGTTTTCATACATTGTTCCAAAACTGGGGTCTTGGGTCAATTCCTTGTGCAAGTATTTTTTCTCTTGTGTATCGAATTCACAGCTCGCCGAATCGGTCCATAGACAACGATCCGATTTCGGTGTAGTGATTGGAATTAGATCCAAAAAGTTTGTACATTTTCTATAATATAAAAATACAAAAAATATGCAGTCTTCAGTACAAATACAAGTAAGAGTTAAGTGACAATACAAATTATTTATTTATAATGATATAAGAAAAGCCAAATAAAACTTTATTGTAACTATAAAATATATGTAGATAAGAATATTTCCTTATTTAGATGTTATTTTTACATAAAAAAACTTACATTCGATCCTCCGTTGCGAAAAAAGGCCCAACTAATATTGTACTCTGTTAAACTTCTAAACAGAAAAGGTTTGTACAATAATAATAATTATTATACTACTTCTGCTAAATATTCGCCTACTAGATTGCCTAATTGAGTGTGTCAGTGTCATGATGCTGTTGATGATTAGAAGTATTTACCAGAGTGAAAGAATAAATTAAAATAATAATAAAATTTCGTCTTCAATCTCTCCCTTATCTCTGCATTGTTTGTTTGGATAACGATTAAGTGATGTACAGAAATTCAACCAGTCACGTAAGTATTTAAAGAGCTTTTTTAATTCATCGTTTTTTTTATTTACATGTTTCATTGTATGTGTTATATCATAATACTATATATCATATCTACTCTGTATTATAGATTATTTATATTATAGGTTCTATCGTACAATATATGTAAAAGGGCATTCCTCATCTACAAAATCCAAAATCTCTGTACCACTAATGGTTCTATGTTTACATAGCGAACAATAATGTTGAGTTCTGCAAATACTATAAATATCTATATAATAATATATTATTATTATTGTATTTTAGCACTGCAATATTACATGATATTCCTGTAGACTACCAAATACTGGACGTATGAAAGTGCATAATATTTCATTATGCATAAAATGTAAACATCTTGTATCATACAAGTTGTATGTTGTATGTTATATAGTAATATGTGTGTCTGTTGTCTGTATACCTAATATGCAAAAAATGATACATGCTTAAATATTATAAAGTTGTAGAGACATAAGAATATTAGGAAAATGAATCGAAAATGAATTGTCATAATGTATCATAGCTTGTCAAACCTGTGCATATGTTGTAATATAGATTTTGTACTACGATTGATCAGTAAGTACTTTTCGTGTACTTATTGATAATATATATTTAAAAGAACATACATGTATGTATAATATTTGAGCTTTGACTTAAACGAAATAATCACATAGTATTATTATAATCTGGTTGATCCACAGTAGTAGGTAGTAGAGGTATAAAATGAGTTGTAAATTGTAAAGTACTGTGTATGCACATAGCCTATTATATTATGTACACCACATTATTTTAGTTCAAAATGTGTACAACATATTATTATTAATTAGTATTACTCATAGAAAAGGGTCTTTTTTATAATTTAGAGTGTGCATACAAATTTTGTTAATATATAATAACTCGTAATCCCTAACTTTGAAGCTATAATAACTAGACAGATAGGTATAGATTAGACTAGAAGTATTAGACTGATAAAATAGTCCATTTTTCAAGTGTGTAGTGATATTCTTTCTTTGTGCATATATTAGAGGATCCAATTATTGTTACTTTCAATCATCGTTCAATATCGTTATCGTTCAACCCAATATCGTACGATAAACAATAAAATATCGTTAACGCTCCAAAATTTTAAAATATTTCGAGTTACGTAAAAACGTACTGAAACGAAACAGAATTTCAAAAAATGCTAAAAGCAGACGCTCATCAACTTCCAAATGAGGGTTTTGATGAAAAATACAGTTTTACAAATTTATGACATGGGGTGGATCCAAATTCATAACTTTTAAATATGAATTAAAAAATTTTAAATTCAGTTTTCATTGGCAATATGTAAAATTTTGACACCGTTTTACAAATTTCAAAAGTTTTTGGGTGCAAATTTTCAACTTTTGGTTATCTTTTAAGTGAATTTTTGGTTTTATCGTTGAACGATAATGGAACGATATTTCGGTTAAAATATCGTTCTCGCTCAAAACCGGAAATATCGGCGATAACGATAACCATATTTTCTTGTTTTGACTCCTCTGGCATATATTATGCTTTTTGCTGTTTTATTTGAGGATAATCCTTTCAAATACTTGTATACTTTATCAAAGCATACATACTAGTGTTGAGATCAATGATTAATATACACTATAATATAGTATGTAGTATTAAAAGAAGTCATGCTAAATTAGTATATGGAGCCGTTGTGTAATATGATAATAGATCATCATATAATATACTATGTAAAATGTAAATACACTCCACACATACCGTTTTAGAATTAGTATATAGCCATAATAATATTCTACTTTGAGAATCTTTGAATTTTGTTTTAATTGCATGCATATATACATAAATATTATGAAATCTCTTCTTCATTGTTTATGGTGTTCAAGTGCCTTCATGAAACTATAGAGAACATTTTCCTCTCAACTCGAGTCTTTTATTAGAAAAACTTTCTTCTTACATTTTACATTCTATATTATAATTTATAATAATATTATATTATTATTTATTATGAATTACAGCACAGCACACAAACTTTTTTTATAAATATCGTTAAAAAGACCTTACAATCGAGCTATATATACAGGACTAACTGGCTTAACTAAAATGTGGAAAATATTTTAAAGTTGCGATCACATTAGCGAATCTTCTATATTGTTCTTGTATGGGCATCTTCGTTTTATAGTTTTACCTTCTCTCTATAACTTCAACTTTCTCGTCTCTTTAATGTTAAAGAAAAGTTTTCTCAGTCGTAGGATTTGACCGATTCCAATTAGCTACAACAGTTGTTGTAAAAAAAGCTAAGCGAAAAAGAATGAATCAATGGTCGTCCTTGAAACTTTTCGACTGTTTGGTGCAGGTAGCTTTGATTTTTTGTCAGCGAAAAGTAATTGGATTTCATCGAGAGATTTTCCTGTTCATTTTTTGAAAAAAAAAGAAGCAAAACATGAGCATGAAATGAGGGAAAAGATATTATAAATTATTTTTAATCTTGGTCGTAGGTCATAGGGTTGTATAGTTTATGGCTGTATTACACAGAGTATTAAGATTACTTACCTTTTGTTTCGGGTACTACAAAGAAAACAAACACAATTCCAGCAAGACAAAAAGCACTGAACATCATATAAGACCAATTTTGCCCCATTCCCTTCTGAAATAATAGTTTAAAATATTTTCAATATAAGAAGTGTTATTAATAAGTTAGTGTTTTTTAATTTATTATGATCCACAATTGTCGACACTGTAATTCAACTTACTTGAACATCCGGGAAGAATTTAATAACCAAGAAAGTAAAAATCCAATTAAATGATGTTGCAATGGCAGATGCAACTCCAATAACATGATTAGGTAGAATTTCACCCCTGATAAAAATATTTATTTTGTTTACATTTTTAAATAATTTAGTATTTAGTATAGACAACAAGAATACACATGAGAATGGAAATTATTTTTTAATAAATGATTCAGCGATGTGTAAAATGTACAAAATATGTGTATTATGTTTTCTTTTGATATAAGATAGACATATTAATACTTACATCATCATCCAGGGTATTGGGCCAAACTGTAGAAAAGGAAATAAATCAGTTCATTAATATTAGGTTCATTTAAGCTATTGTCTATCTAAAAAAGGGGGAAAGTAGGACAGTGAAAGTAACTTACTCCGATACTGTAAGATGCTACGAATACAACGAGACTGAGAAGTGGAAGCCAACCAAAATCTGGTTTTTGTTCTTCACTTAAGAAGAAGAATGCTCCAAGAGAGGCCAGAGACAATGCCATGACGGCATCAGATGCCAAGAGTAACACTCTTCTTCCGGCTCGGTCCACAAGAATCACAGAGAGCTGCCAAAATAATGTAGAAGTAACGTTGTTTTATTCTATTTGTTCTCTTGACTTTCACTTTTTTGTGGAAAATAGTACTTTTTTTTCATGAGAGCACTTACAAAAGTAGCGATGCATTGAACTACGCCAACAATGATTGTTGCAAGATTTCTGAAAGTTTTTAATACAACGACAGAATTAATGTCAAAAGAAGTTAATTCCAAAAATATAAAATAATCCTTTAGACGCAAATATTTACCCGTCTAAACTAGATCCTGCGTCTTCAAATATTTGGACAGTGTAAAATGTCACAGCATCTATTTTAAGCAAACGAAAAGTGTTGTAAATAATAAATAATGTATTATCTCGATGATGCACTGTTTTTAGGATAAAAATGTTACTTCCGTCTTGCATATTATTGTATTATGTGTGTACCTGTTCCACTGAAACTTTGAAAGAACATCAAGAAAACGCTGATGGTAATTGGTTTCAGCAGGGACCCTTTGAAAAAATCGCTTACTTTAACTTCTTTGGCGATGGCTTCGTCGATACTCTTTTGAATCTATGTACAGACCATCACAAAAACTGTTTAATTACATGGCCAATGTTCTTGATTAATATCATAAAGAGACAATTATTTAAATTAGAATTCTGGCTTACAATACGTAATTCTTCCTCTATTTGCTGAGATGATTCAGCTCCACGAAACCATGCTAAAGCTGCACACCAGATATAAGAAATTAACAAAACATTTCTGATTGGTAATGGTTAATGTTGGTTGTTATGTTTAGCAACTTTAATCTTCATTGTTTGAAAAAATAATAGCACCGTATTGTTTTTAAATATTATATTATGTGATTTCAATAACCTTTGCTTGCTTCAGCCTCTTGACCGGTTTTCAATAAATATCGTGGTGAAGCAGGTACATAAATCATGAGGATGAGCATGATGACAGGGACAACGGCAGATATTATTGCAAGCCATTGCCATGAAACAAAAGCACCGACGGTGTAAGAAAATAAAATTCCAAGTGTCACCTAGTTTGTCAAGTTTTTAAAAATGTTAAAAAGTTTCCGTAAAATTTTGTGTTTCATGCACAACTTCAAGTACACGGTAGATTTTTTTTTTACTTTTTACTCAAACAATTTATAAAAAGTTTAATAATTGTTTACATTTAAAAAATTTATACCATAAACTGAAATCCGGATCCGAGTGTTCCCCGGATGCTGTCTTCAGCCGTTTCACTAATAAAAACAGGAGCTGTCAAGCTGAAACTCCCGGCACAAAAACCTTTGAAATTTCAGTACAAAACATGATTTTATTAATTTCATTGTGTGAGATAAAATAATCTTCATCTCAAAGTACGTTGGTGCAACGTGCGATTCTGTTGTAGGCTGCATTTTTTATCAGTCGTAGGTCGTAGTAAATACTACGAGCAGTGGTTTTCTCAATTGTTGGATTTAGATTATTTCCAAATAGTATTTTGCGTCATCACAATTCCATGTCAAAGACATTCATTAGAGTCATTTCAAGTGGTTTCATTATCATTGCAAATTGAAATAAATTAGTATACTATACATTTTATATAATTTGAAAAATGAAACACTATTCTATCGGAACATTTGTACTTTGCACGGAAGAAATGGGAATCATGAAGCCTGGTTTTTCTTCTCATGTTCATGTGCTCATGTTTGGATCAAAGGATCAGTTGTATCAAGTACGTGCTTGTGAAAACAAGCTCATGCCGATGCAAAATATGTAAAGTGTATATACTGAATGGAGGACGTAGTCATTGAGAAAGATACGAATATAGAGTACAGTATATATATATAGGGGGTAGAAAGTGAGAGTGGCTGAGTAATTTCTTTCAAATAACTGAATGAATCGACATTGGCCTCGTCAAGTTGTTGGTTGAGTAATGTAAAATAAAGTGACACTGACCGACAGTCGACAATGTACTGTCAAAATTAACAAGATAACCAAAGGATTTCAAAGGAGCGGATCCCTTTTTATTAATCCGTCATCTTGAACTTGTCAATTTTCCTAGTTGTTTTTGATTGCACATGTCAATTATATTTGACTTTGTTTCATATTTTACGCCGTATTTGGTCCTTCGCTTAGAAAGTAGGAGCTCGTGTTCATTTTTAGTACATTTATTAATAAAAACCATAAAAAAGGGAGAAGAAAAAGTTGTCAAAAAAACTGTGGAAAAAATATGCACATGACTATTGTATGAATTTTTTTAAAGTATTTCGTAATTTTTATCAGTATCAAATGTACTCATTGTGCATAATAATAAACAATGTGCCTGTTTACAAGAGTTAGTTTGCTTTGCACTAGTCACTAGTCTATTCCATTTCAATTTTCCATGCATTAAATTCTTCTTCTTTTCTATGTTAGTATTCAGTATGGTTTGTAAATTTGGAAACGCTTCAAGATTCTTCCCTCGTTCACATTGATTATTAAAAATGTATTTATAAAAAAACAAGGAAACGTTTTGTACGGAATATTTTTAGTTGCTTATTTTTCTTTACATTGAAAGATTTAAAATAGTTTTGTTTGCTTATAATTTTAGATTTTAGACAAGGGTGAAATGAAAATGAATATTCATGAGGGCTTTGTGGAAGTTTTTGACTAGAACATCCATTATCTAATCTTATACCTAACACACATGCTGATGAATACAAACAAAAAGAAGGAAAATCTTACCTGTCAGAAATCTACCGACCAACATCATGGGTCTTTTAGGATAAAATAAAATAAATATACATATAAATGATAATTATTAGAAAAAAAGTAATAATAATTACTGTAGTAAATAGTTAATTATTTTCATGGTCTTACATGTTGACAGCAAAGGCAATGAGTAGCCATCCCAAAACAAACGGTAGTGATAGGGCAATCATAGTAGGCCTACGTCCAATTCTCTCAATTGCTTGTCCAATCGGAGGACCAGCAAAAACCGCGGCTAGCTATTTATGAGATACACAAAAGGGTCTTGTACTATATTTTACTTTAATTAAAGAGTGTGTAATGTGTACACAGTAAATAAAGAATAATAAATAATAAATGATAAAGAAATTAAGTTAATACGGGAACGAGAGCAGCAATCCACGATGAAATTCCATCGGATGGATGATTGAATTTTTTTTCCTCTTGAATTTGCGGGAGAGCAGGACTGGTAAAAGCCATGACTGTCTTAAAATTTTGGGATAATACAATTTTATGATTTACAAATTTTATTTAGGATTTTCTTGCGTGCAGTTTCAATTTCTTTCGCCTTACTAAACAAGGTCAATGTTAGGGGAGGAAATGAATATTATAACAATATTATAAATAAAAAAATGAAGAGAAAAAAGATATACTTACTCCCATTGCGAAAGCACCTGACGTTGCTATTGAGTAAAATTAAAGCAAGTCAAAACTATTAAACATTCTGTATGAAGTATAAACTTTCAACTAGATAATATCTATGCAAAAAACATGTCACAATGAATTTTTTAAATCAAGTTCTTTGATTCATCTTATGATTTATTTACCAGCTAGAGCTGCTAAGATTTGTGGTGTTTTCTTAGAAACAAATTCTTCAAATACACTGCCTTCTTCTTTTAGACTACCGATTTCCAAATGGGACATGGTCATTTGTGTTAAAGTTCGTTTGAGAACTCCAATTTTTCGCGGAGGAGGAGGTGCATTTCCGCTTATTATACTTTCTGCACGGCTCACTTTTCGATCGGAGCCCAATCCCATTTTACCGTTTGAAATAGTACTAATTTTTCTATCAGTTCCATTGTTCAAACTCACTTTTCTTTCGGTTACACTTATTTTCTTCTCTGGTTTACTACCAGCTAAATTAATAGTTTTTTTGATTCCACTGCTTTCATGACTTGTTTTCATGTCTGGATTAAGGTGCGGCGGTAGTGTGTGGTTGTTATGATTGGTATGAGAATTTTGAGCATCCCAAACTCCAATTTTTCTTCCTGTAGATTTCGGTACTCCATGCTCGTCTGTACCGACCGTCGTTGATATTTTCCTCCTCTCATCCTTTTGAGGGGTTTCCGTTCTTGTGGCTGTCACATTTTCAGAGTTCAAAGAGTCCGAGTCTTCTAATATAACTTCCATTATAATACAACTTTCTCACTTTAATTTTCTTATAATCATAGAAATTATCTAGGATAATAATATGACGATTTTGTTGTTTTCACGTCCAAAACAATTGAGCACTATATATATAACCACGCGCAGTTTTACATGTCATAAAAAACAGTTTTCATAATAATAAAAAAATTGAATAAATAATAAATATTTATCTCGTTGTTGTTGTTTTTGTTGTTGTGTGTAGGATTTGAGAGTCTTTACAGTTTCAAACTATTTGCTCAACTAGCAAATTTTTAATCGTGTCTAATTTGTAATTGTATATAATTGCAATGATGATTGTGACGACGTTGATGTGACTGCGGGGAATGATCAGGATTTTATTATCGTCGGATCATAATCTGACGCTGAGCTAAGCGTTCACAGAAAGCCTGTACAAATATATAAAATACATAACATGAAATAATATTTTCATGACAGAAAAAATTTATCAATTAGTCGATGGATTTACGGGATTTTGATTTTGATTCGTAAGGACCTTTACAAAATTTGTTTAAACATTAAATATCATAACATGTCGTCGTCCTTAGTATGATTATGTAAATAAAATCGCAATATATCTGTGTGACTATACGAGGAAGTACAAGTATGCACATATAAATTACTATTATAATTGACCCTGCTGCTTGGAAAAATTTGAATAAAATTTAATCCTGACGATGACGATTAGGGATGATGATAATGAATTAGTGCGACAAATCAAAACTTTACAAGTAGAACTTGTAAATCATCCAACAATGGATAATGCCCGTGTCAAACTCATGTATCAATTCATACTCATTTTTGATTATTGACTTTTACCATCAACTGCTCTAATGATCAAACTTGTAGGAATTTCGACGACTGCACTCAATCATTTTGCAGTGGTTTAGTCTTATCTATTATCTATAAATGGAAAAAATATTGTTATGTAAATTCATATGCATAAAATATTTACACACACATGTAAATTGTCCATATTTGTCACTTATCATGCCTGGACTGACTGGAAATTTCTCTGGATGTACATGTCCTATGTCCTATGTACAACGTCCAACTGTCTACAGTCTTGATATAAGAATAACCTTTACACGTTTTTCCAAACAGTGAAGGTTTCACAGCAATGTCAAAAAAAAAAAAAAAAAAATAAAGGCACAAGTAGAAATACCTCTGCGTTTTTGTATCAACTTGAAATTAACCAATTTCTTCTTTTATACCCCAAGCTCATGTCTTCGAGACAAACTAGCTTAGACACGAATTTTTATAAACGTTGTGCAGTATGCACGGATCACGGATGTCACACAAAATCTCGTTAAACTTCCTACCACCTAAACTTTTAAGGCTATTCTGTCGCAGTTAATCCATTATTTGTTACGGTTGGTGGTCAAATAAATTAACACTGTGAACTTGGTTTATTGTATTCGAGATTGGTCAGAAACACGCAAAACTTTGTTTGATTGTTTGTGAGGAAAAGGATTTTTTTGATATCACGATTCGTCAAAACCGTTTTCTGCCGATTTATTGAATTAGGGAAATGGAATTCTACATACTAATTATTATAATGACAAGTTGCTTCTTTAGTATAATTTTGTTGATTTGTTGACAGTGCCATTGCAATTTCTTTTCATGTTCTACATTCTACACGAATTACTACGAACTACGCAACTATTACAAAGGAATCTGGATCATTTCTAGTTCATGGTTTGTGATTTCCACGTGTGCATTGTGTAAATGGATCAATTAATTTAATTTGACTTGAAGCTGTGTGTTATTCTGATTCATTCCCCAGTAATTTGACTTCGAACATCTTCTAATCACAGATTGTTGATCGTGACCCTTTAAAGTAAAAAAAAGAGGAGCTAAATTATTTGTGCAGGCATCGTATCGTAAAATACTGACGGTAATGCGCAATATGTTTCATCCATGGAGATACGATGCAATATGATGCATGGATTAAGGATGAATTCATTCAGCCACCTCTGCCGATTTAGAACAAACAGAAACAGAAAGCGCATGTATTATTTGTGATTGAGCCTGTAAGGCAAAAGATGTTGTGTTAACACTAAAAAGATGCATAGTCAACAAAACCCAGTTAACTTATCAGGTGCTAAATTCTAAATTCTAAACAATCAACGTGCTGATCATTGAACAATATCTAAACCTGTGTTTTTATGCTTACAAAGTTCCCTATGTAGTTGGACATTGGACATACATAAGATAACAAATAATATATCAAACGAGTGCATGACTAAGACGCATTAAAAAATAAAAATCGCATTGATAATATGATGCGTATAACTGTTAATTATTATAGTTTTATGATAAGAGTAACGTTGAGGATTTTTATAAGTACATACAATACTCAATGCTCGTTGCATACGCAAGTGGAAGAGTAAATCTCTTGTATTAAGTTTGTATTGTTCATAAAAACTGGAAATAACTGACTCAAACCAAACTTTTCCACTTTTTTCCGGCTTACAGAACTTTCACTCTGCAATATGCATGAACTATTTGAAAATACTGAATAATAACAATCCACGTTACGAGAAAATCCGTCATTCAGCTTTACTTTTATCAGAGCTCATATTATCTATGTGCATATTTTTACCTTGAATTATATGTGAATAGACCTAGAATGTGAGTTGTATTGTTTCATGCAATTATTGTTATTGTATAATCCGGAAAGTCGAACGAAACTCCTGCAAAACAATTTGTTGTGTAGCATTGAAAACTAGTTTGTTTCGAATTTAGACTATAAAAAACCCTGAACTCAAAAAAAAATCAAAGTAAAGTGTGTACCTAACGATATGCCTTTTGCATGTAGTTGTAGTCTTTTGTCAAATCACTCAGCTATTAAAAATATTGACATAATAAAGTTGATCATTTGATGGAGAACTTTGCGGCAAAAGTTGAGGATTAGGGATTGATTTATCGTCTTGTCGTGTTTGGTTTGACGAGCTGCTTTGTCAAAAAAATAGTACTACAGATTGTGAATTATGAAAATAATGGATGGAAAAGATTAAGATACTTTTTTATGTGTATCAAATCAATATCCGACTTACACATTTTCATATAACCAATCGTATAATACTATGGTTAAGTAATGTTCTACATGTTCGCATCTGCTGTACACACACACAGTACACATTTTGCGTACAGGCATCCTGATGAAATCAATCCTTTAAGCCATTAGACAAACAATTATCTTTATACATCAGCCATTACAAGGAACATCATGCAGACGACACAATCGATGTCTAGAAATGAATTTTTGATATGATAACCATGTAGGTATGGGCAAATAAAAAATATAAGTTCTCTTAGAATTTTCAATTTCCCCTCCTACTCGTGGGAGGAGCCGATTGAAAATGCAAA
>JAQGBH010007056.1:0-11577 GCA_034698265.1 Sminthurinus aureus
AAGGCCATGTTCCATGTCTATAACATGGAACGTGGCCTTTTCGTTTAGATAAGCCTCGATATTATATTTATTTACTAAACTGCTGGTGCTAATACATAAGTTTTACAGATTTGTTTGACACCACATTTTAAATTGTTTATGGTAACTAATTTCATTTGCTTCATTACTATTGTTTTAAATTTTTTAGACATGTATGAAGAGCGAGCACTTTTACTAGAAAGACTTGAGCGTCATGATCAAGCATTGTCTATTTACGTGACAATCTTAAAAGACAGGGAAAAAGCATTGGAATATTGCCAAAGAGTGTACAAAAAGAATGATCGGAATCGTAAAGAAGTATGTCTTATTATCATTAGTAGATAATTACTTAGAACACTCTAATCTTATTCAATGAGTTACTTATAAATTACCATGCTTATTTTGTATTCTCTTATTATAATTTTTAATTGTGCCTTATATTTGTCTTGATAAATTCCTATAGGTTTACACTATTCTTATGCGAATGCTTCTAAATCCTCCAACTTCTCTCATTCCTGGAATTGCAAGTGAACAAGCTGTAGAACCGGATTTACCAGGGGCAATTCAATTACTTCATGACTATGCACCATTTATTGAACCTTCACGAGTAAGCTTTGAATGTTGTATATGATACATATGTACATTTTTATAGAGGAAATTATATTAGTAGTTGTTATAAAAACAATAATCTACTTTTTTAGAAACTGCATAAAAATAATATATATTCTGTCGTTATTTTATAGGCTTTGACATGCCTTCCGGATCAAGTCGAATTAAAAGACATTCAAAATTTTCTCAAAACTAGTGTACAGAATCATGCAGCTGAAAAGAGAAAACTACTCATTACCAAAGGATTAGCTCAATCTGAATATTTAAAAGTAAAAATGTTTTTTTTTTATATATTTCATAGCCATAGTGCTGTAGATAGTAAATATCGTTTTTATTTTAGAATTTGTTTTATTTTTGGAAATTAAATGTATAGTAAAATAATTTAAATGTTTATAATTTTTTTCATATAGGCTACAACAGAACAAGTCCTTTGCGAATCTGAAAGGTTTTCGGTTCCAGAAAGTACAATTTGTGCTGTTTGTGGAAAAAGAATTGCCAATCAGAGGTATAAAAATAAGAATAATAAAAAAGCCCTATTTTTTACTATGACAAAATTTGTACTGCATTATGTATTGTACAATATAATTGATTTCTTTCTTGTTTTTTCCTATGCATTACAGAATTTTTAGTGCATTTGCTCGTTTTCCGAATGGAGAAATCGCTCATTATATGTGTTCAGAAACAATTAAACAGCAACAGCAAACGCATGCACATGATGATTATGGAAGACGAAGTAAATATTCCTGAGATTTTCCAATTAAAAAACTTTGACTCGTCCGACATGAAACTTCAGGGCTCAATGTGCCTTTCTTCTCTAATATTCTCTTATTTCGCAAAATATTATTTATAACGTAGAATATGATCTATCATAGTTTATTTATATCATTATTTATTTATTACTTACGTTTCTTTAAAATAAGCTAAACCTTATTTTTATCATTTTTACCGTGAATATATACTTAATACCTAATATAAGAAACCAAAATAACAATCATTTTAAGATTTATTGAAAGCTTTCTCTACTGTAGTTTTACTTCCTTACTTTTGCGTCGATCACTTTTTCCCTTGCATATTTACTAGTAACTTTATTTACAAACGTTTTGTATAAAAAAAAACAAAAATTGTGATGATTAGAATATGAAAGTTCAAATAATATTACTATACTTTTTATGTACTTCGCTGATAATAATAACTTGAATGAAAACAAAAATGAATATAATAGACATAAATATTATACATGAGTTAGTTTTTGTATAGATAATATAGATAATAGATATAAAATAATAGCTATTTTTAATACCTCACGAAAATTAATGATTACTTAAACTGAATAAAACTGTGAAACTATATGCCATATCATGCAGTCGAGAGTCGAGAGGCTTTGAAAATTTATTAAAAAGTTATTGATATTTGATTCATGCAGTAAATTTTATAAAAAATTTTAGCTAGTAAATAGTCAATAGTATATTGTAAATATAAGAAAGAAGCAGATTGAACTTTGGCTAAATATTGTTATTTTAAAAGATAAACTCACGTTTATTTTGTTTATTCAACTCGATTTAAAAACATACTGTACAAATTTCAGAATCATAATAATATATAAGGTCATTTTTAAGGTTTGAAAATACTATGGACTTTCATAGGCAGGTGGTTGACGAAGCTTTCGCTTGTAGAGGCTCTGGACTTGTCTTTTTAAATTGTCTAGAATCTGTTGCTTTCTTTCAATCTGAAATTGAAAAGTATAGATAGAAATTTGAACGATCAAAACAAAGATTTTGATACACTTTGACATTCAATGAAAAATGAAAATATTATGGATTACACGTTTTTGTCCAGTTTATGCTATAATAATAATAATAATAATGCAAAATTGTAAATATAATGACGGAAAATTAATTAATTCTCACCTCTTCTCGTAACAATCTGTTTTCAACTTCTAATCTCTCAATACAGGGAATCAAAACATAACACTCCCTTGCTAATCTTCTGGGTCTATCGGCTTCTTGGAGTGCTTCCCTGTCAACTACAAAATGGAAAATGAGAATATAATTTGTTCTTTATTATTATTATTATCATGATATGCCACAAAATTATTTTCCATTTTCACAGAATTTTAGAACTTTATAAAACATTTTTCAATAAAACAATTAAAAAAATGATTAGTATTAAAAATGATCAATTACCGGTATTCAGTTTACTCAATCTACTTCTTTTTGGTGCTCTTGGACACATTTTGTTTTACTCTTTTCTTGGTTAAACTGACTAAAGAAAAAGATGCACGTGTTAGTACGTTAAAAGATGAAGAACGACTTGTAAAATGGATCGATGCTCCTGTGGATCTGTACGTTTCTGTTACGTTTTTCTGTAGTTTCTAAGGAATAGAATGCAGTTTGGAGAATGATGAAATGAAAAATGAGACTGGAAATTCGTTCGATTATTGCAGTATAACAAAGCCGAAACTTTATTTCGTCATCTACGAATTGAACGCATAAGTCATGCATACCATAAATATTTTACGCAAATTACTTAAGAATGCTGAATTACGTTGTTGTACATTCTTCATAATATTCAATGATAATAATATTATTATTATTATACATAATAGATGCACATTGCAATAATTTTTTTTGTTCACTATTTTATAATGTTGTACAATAGAAGGTAAAAATGCCTAAGGAATAATGATATGAATCTTTTGCATTTTGTATAATACTAATATTATACATAAGTAGCTCTTTTAACTTTTAGCTTTAAGACACATATAATAATATAATATTATTATTATATAATATTTCTGATGCTATACTCATATTATTTCTGTGTCACTTCATGGAATCGTTACAATACGAAATACATTTAAGGGAAGGATGCTATATTTTCCTTTCGAGTTCACAAAGAAAATCGTAGGGAATTCTTTGTAGCCCAAAAACGACTAAACGGATCTTAATGATCCATGTACCAAATTGTAGGGGATGCATTGGGTATCATCAACATTATAGTAAAATCCTTAATTCCTTCATCTTCTAATTTTTAACTCCATTTCCCCATCCGTGTGTATAGTGTGTACATAATTTCCATTGGATACGAATGACAATCAACAATAAACAAACAACAAAAAAAACAAATGAACAAACTTTCCTTGGATGGGGAATTGAAATAGGAAGTCGAAGATGATAAAGTTTAGGATTTTTACTACGATGTTCATAATTCCCAATGCATCCCCTACATTTTGGTGTATGAATCATGAAGATCCGTTCAGCCGTTTCGGCTCCAAAGAATTCCTTATGAATTCCTTTATGAGCAAAAAAGGAAAAAATTATCAACCTGCCCTTAACACAAATATTTAAAACGAGAAAATGATTGATGAAAAAGGAATTTTTTTATAACTCTCATAATGTATAAAATACAAAACGTTCATCATCACAATGACTATTCATACGCATTCAAATTGAAATCAGCCTAACTGAGAAAATATTATTGTATGAATAATGAATAACGAGAATAGCCAAATAACGATTTTATATCTATAGTCTGTAACTATGAGCTATAAGCTATAACCTAATTCAGAGTGCAAAGAAATGCGTAGAAAATAGAAACGTTTTTATTGTAAAACTCAAGTCTCAAGACAGATTCTGGAAATAACTTCTATTATGAGAGAAAACCGTCGTATTTTTACACTCTTGTGCATAATTTTATGTTTGGAGGAAAAGCGAGAGTGAAAATAGAAGCGAGGAATCTATTTTGAAAATATCCAAAATAATTTCAACAGTTTTGAGCAAGGGAAAGACACTGAAAATTATTTTTATCATTCTAATTTTATTTTACGCTAAATTTGTCTTTCTTTTTTTTGTCTTGAGTCTAGAGAGCTATTCAAGATTCAAGAGCTCACAATTCACTGTTTACACAAGCTAGTTATAGTCCAACTATAACTTTCAATGTAGCTACGCGAAGAATAATACATAATATGCACCTCTCGTGTGTCTCATGTAGGTAGATTGTATATATAATACACACACTGTACATATTATATTATGTGGAAGCTTTCAATTAGAAAGTAGAAAACCCAAAGCATTGCAGAAAGAGCCTCTGTGCCCTGTTCTGTGGATAATAATAAAGCGTGTATAAATAATTTAGACAAACTGAAATAGAATCAGTCAAAAATATCCACCTAAATATAAAATTATTATCCCCTCCTATTCTAAATGCAATGCATGCAAAAAGTACAAAGTACTAACGGAAATAGACACACAGAAATAACGTTGAAAATCGTTATTCTGTGTTTCAACATTAGAACTTTTTAACTTTTCTAGCTCAATATAATATTTTACAGTAGGTATACGGCATTTGGGATAAAAATATGAAATATCTTTGTTTACGCCCGTCATTTTCGATTGCAATTTATCATAATTTATTTAAACTGTTTTATAATTTCATTTGAGTTTTGTCTTACTTTATGACTTACGACTTTGTGTTTGTCTCGGACTATCTTCAGCGTTGTAAATTAAAGAAAAAAGCGTACAAAAAACATGCATAACATCTTGAGTCTTGACTCTGGACGTACTTAATGTTTAATGTACACAATATATAGGATAGTACGATGCGATACGCTAATTCTTAAAATTTCATTGTTTCATGCATTGATTGGGCGTTTAAAACTCAATGATGAGCAATAACTGGTAACTGGTAAGTAATTTAAAAACAGGTTTAATATAACGATCAGTCACCCCGGACCATGGATAGAATTTCATGCCCATTGTCCATTGCACACATTATTACTCCAAGGTTTTCATTCCATAGTCCATACATAGCTGAAAACCCTTGCCTAATAACTTGGATAGAATTTGGGTATTAAGTTGTCTACATTTTTATTTGACACTCGACACTCGACACACGGTAAGAAATACAATAATATAACTAATAAATATTTCAAGAAAACTAAAGTACATCACATTACTTGTAATTTAGAACAGTATGCTATATTTATAAATTAATATTTAATCATTAATGATTATGATTCCTCATACAACAAAATAAATAATATTTTACATTTACACAGATGGCCGGATGTAAATTCTTCTGCCTACTTTTTTTCCTTCTTGGGTTTTGGACTGCAACTACGGTTTCTCAACGCAGTTCGTCTGGAGAGGCATGTGGAGAGAGTTCTGGGCGTCAGTGTGTCGGTTTGGCTGGAGAATCGTGTATCAACTCCAGATGCATTGAAAATGCAACTTGTTCCAATGAAACCTTTTGCGTTTGCGATGATGGATTTTATCAAGATGATGATAAAAACTGTGTGAAGAAAGAAGAACCACTCGGATCTTGTACAAGAGATGACCAGTGTGACAACTTTAGAGGGTCTCAACTGATTTGTCTCGATGGAGCATGTAGTTGTGATCCAACTTATTCTCGATACGGGACTTCACAAAAGCACAAGAGAGACAATTGGTACTACGGGTATTATGATTCAAGGAGCTATGAAGAGGATTGGGTGACTCAGTGTTTGGGACTAGCGGGCTCACCTTGCTTGGACAGATTTTGTATACATAACTCGTATTGTGATTTCAACATTAAGGAAAAGTATAATCAAGACAATTCTGGAACGTGCAAATGTATGAGCGGCTACAAGAAGTCAAAGAACGGAACCTGTCCTGCTGGTGACGAGGGAACATGTACACATTCAGATGGTTGTCTCGGTGGACTAATCTGTAAAGAGAACTATTGTCGATGTCCATTCCATGGTCAGGATTTTGATTCATCAACAAAGAAATGCCTGAGTAAAGTTGACGGTCCTTGCAATTCCTCAACTTCCTGTGTAGCTAATGCACAGTGCATCATCTTCTCCAGAACCCCGATTGAAGCTGGCCACTGCTCCTGCAAAAAGGGGTACATCAAGAATTCTGAGGGAGAGTGTAGTGCTAGATTTGGTCAACCGTGCTATTCAGCGGCGGATTGTGATAATGTTGCACCCTTAGCGTGTATCGACCGAATTTGTCAATGTGATGACTTTGCAAAATACAGTGAACAATACAGGAAGTGTCTGGGACTTGTTGGTGCGAGTTGCGACTTGGATTCAACTGAGCTGGAGCCTCAATGCGTGGAAAATAGCAAGTGTGAAAGAGTTCATCCTCGTCTTCAAGGAGTTTGTACTTGTTCCTCTGGATTCAATGAAACGTCTCTATACACTTGTGAGTAGGTCCATGAATTTCAATTACTACTACAATTGCCTTGAGTTAAAAAAATCTACGACTTTCTCTGTAAAAGTACAATAGAGAACAATAATAATATAATCATTACTTTGACTTCCCTTTCTCGCTCCTGTTTTGGTTTTATTGACAACACAATAAACAAAACAAGTGTAAAATCCTTATTAACAATTTTACAACCTGTGACTCTTGTTTCATTCATGTACAAGTACAACGTACAATGCATATATGTAATTCATGAAATGACCACTAATTCATAACCAATAATAACAGCTATTTATCATCTATCACTTTATGTTTATTTTTTACCATTATTATCTGCTCTGCGAGTCGTAATGCAAGTCAAGCAAAAAGTACAAAGTACGGAGATCGACAAGCAGAAATAACGTTGAAAATTTTTTATTCTGCGCGTGAACATCGTAACTTTTCAACTCCTAGCTCAATATAATAATTTACATCACGGGACATATAAGATAAAAGCAGGAAAAATGTAATTATTAGAAAATAATATTATGTGAAACATCTGTGTTTACGCCAGTCAGCATTTTTTTTGTAGTTTATCCTAATTTTTTCCATCTCTTTTGGAGTATTTTCCCATTTCATGAGTTTTATCTTAATTTCTGCTTTTAGCCTCGTACTTTCTTTAACGTTTTAATGCACAAAACATTTGCGAAAAGCAAAGAGTACACAGAACGAAAACAAAACGTTTGTGGAGTTTCATAAATTCAGATGAAGTACATAGGAATCGTTTTATATGGTGTTGTCCATGTAATCATGCTTCGTATATTGGATGTAGTCGATGTTGGTGGTTGATTATCGTCAACTTCCAAGTTTCATCTTTGACCCTCAGGAAAAAACATTTCGCATTTCTAGAACGTCAAATGTCAAATGTACATTATGAATACAATTCAAATGAATACAACTCGCAACGGACTAAATAATTATGTTACCATCCACAAAACTCAAAACATACAAATAACATGCAAAATGCAAAGCATCTTATGTGTTGACGAACATAATGCACGTACATATTACCTTTGGTAATTCTTAAAAATTGAATTCAGCATTTATGTAATTGATAAAAGAACCTTTGAAAAGAATGATAACAAATAACTGCAAAAAAATAAAAGTAGATTAAAAACAACGATGCAACGATTGAAAATATCTAAATGACAAAGTTTCATCTTTTGCCTTTTGCTTTAAGATTTTGACCATTTATGTTTCGTACGTATGAGAGTAAAGTAATCGCTGGATTGAATTTCTTACATTTACTTTCTTTCATTAAAAATCATTACATTCAACAACTTGAAAAAGTTTCACAGTAACTTGAATTTGGATATTAACTTGTGTACATTTCCCCTCGACACACGGTAAGAACATAAATAATAAATATTCAGAAAAAAGTCACGTGAATCGTAATACATAAAAACTCGGCTATATTTAAAATAAATTGATGATTATGATTTATGATTGCTTATACAATTAAATAATCATGTTTTGCATTTTTCACAGATGGCTGGATGGAAATTCTGCCAGTTTCTTCTACTTCTCACTCTTTGGGCTTCAACCACAGTTGCTCAACGCAGTTCTTATGGAGAGGAATGTGATGATACCATAAAGTGTGACAAGAGAGCTTGGCTCACCTGTCGAAATGGAACTTGTGACTGCATGAAACCGGATGTCATGATGTATGAAGATTCAATTGGAAAATGCGCTTCAAAATCTGGAGAAAGATGCAAATTCGTATTTGAAGAGTTGGGAGGAAATAATATATACGAAATTATGGATTGTGTTGTGAATTCAAACTGTAGTTCGGATGGATTTTGTGCTTGTGACAGTAAATTTTACGAAGATTTGGATGGAACTTGCATTCCTGCCCAATCCCACATGGAATCTTGTAATTCTATGGTCAAGTGCTCTAATTATGAAGCTCTTCAATGTAGTGATGGACTTTGTAAATGTAATGAATCAGTTTCTACATTCTATTCAAATGGAGAAAGTTCTGCTCGTCAGTGTGTCGGTTTGGCTGAAGAATCTTGTATTAATTCCAAGTGTGTTCAAAATGCAAGTTGCTCTAATGAAACTTTGTGTGTTTGTGATGATGGATTTTACCAAGATGATGACAAACAGTGCGTACCAAAAATTAGCGTGCTTGGAAACTGTACAAAAACTGACCGCTGCATGAATTTCAAAGGTACTCAACTCATCTGCCTCGATGGAGTTTGTAGCTGTGATCCTTCAGTTTCTCGATATGGAAGTGCCCAGAAAAGCGGATTTGAGTCCGAGCAATATTATTATAACGGTTATCGTACTCGCCAAGTCGCAAGATTTACGGGCCCAGAGCTCACCCAATGTCTTGGCCTCTCCGATTCACCTTGTTTGGACAGCCTTTGTGTAGCCAACGGCTATTGTAACTCTGGAACCTGCACGTGCACGGATGGCTACACAAAATCAAAATATGGAAACTGTGCTCACGGTTACGACGCATCTTGCGTATTGGCTGAAGATTGCATCGATGGACTAATGTGTAAGCAGAAGAAATGTCGATGTCCATTTAATGACCAGGATTTTGATTCATCAACAAAGAAATGTGTAAGTAAAGTAGACGGCCCTTGCAATTCCTCAACTTCATGCGTGGATAATGCACAGTGCAGCATCTTCTCTAGAACCCCGATTGAAGCTGGGCACTGCTCTTGTAAAAAAGGATACATCAAAAATTCTGAGGGAGAGTGTAGTGCTCAATTTGCCCAGCCGTGCGTTGAATCAACGGACTGTGACAAAGTTGCGGCTTTGGTATGTACGAATCAAATTTGCCAATGTGATAACTTTGCAAAGTACAGTGAAAAGCACCGCAAGTGCCTGGGATTTGTTGGTGCGAGCTGTGATTTGAATTTAAATAAAGTCGAGCCTCAATGTGTGGAGAATAGCAAATGTGAAAGAGTTCATCCTCGGCTTCAAGGAGTTTGTGCTTGTCCCACTGGATTTAAAGAAACGTCATTGTACACCTGTGAATTGGGCAATGAAGTCGTCAAGATAGAACAAGATCAAGATGACGAACAGGAAGCACCAACTTCAACATCCACGTCAACTGAACTACCACCTCCTCCTCCTCCACAAATGGACTATAGGGATGAACGGAAAACATTAACATCAAATGAACTACCGGCTTTGGGGCGCTCTTGGCATGACTCTAGCAACGAAGAAGAATAGGAAACATCAAATACACACATTTTCTATTCAAATTTCAACTGTCTACAGTTTAAAAAAAATTCAAATCCTTTGTCTTGAACAAAACAAAACAACAAGAATAATAATCATTACTATTAATTACATTTTTCATTCATTGCTTATTATTTATTTTATCATTAGCATATTTTGTATTTTGGTCGAAACTTTAAAGCTGAAAGAAACTATGCATTCTGGTAATCGTTAATCGTTTTCCTTTTTTGATTAAATTACTTTCTCCATGAAAATCCACTTTCTCCCTCACCCTGACATTTCTTACACAGTACCTGTGAATGCTTGTGTTTTACATGTGCTTAGGTTTGAACTTTGAAATTCATTGGTGATTTAGCATACAGACAGGACTAGGATTTTGATAGTGCAGGGTTTCTATCGGAGCTCATGCTCGCTTGGTTTATTATCTTTCATGTGTTATTCATTAGCCCACAATTGGTTTTGGTATTTGTATTTGTATTTGAATAAACGATGAACTCAAGCCATTTCTGTGATCAACTTGAAGAAGTGTTGGGAAGCGCTCGTTTGTTTTGCCAGTCCTACATTTTGGCTTTTGACGGAAAGAAACTGCATTTCATCATATCTCATGTCAATCAATAAACAATAAAGCATAAACTGTAAACAGTGTCTTTCTTTATCACCACAACAAAATATAAAATGTTGGCAATTAGTTTCACCATCTACTGTTCAAAGTTTTGGTTTTGTTGACAACAGAACAAGTGAAAAGTGCTTGTTAATCATGTTGAATTTTAAAACTCTTCATGTACAACCCACATGCAAATGAAAGAAATGAACCACTAATCAATAATAACAAAACAGTTAGTCATCAACTATCGCTTTCTGTTTATTTTACCATGATTATCTGCTCCTATTCTAAATGCAATATCTAAAGCATTAAGTACAAAGTACACAGACAAACAAGTAGAAAAAACTTTGGAAATTCGTTTTTCTGCTTTTCAGTAGTAGAACTTTTCAACTCCTAGCACAATATTAGGTTCATGGTACATATTACATACAAAATGGAAAATGTATTTAGAGAGTAATAATATTGAAAATATTTCTGTTTACGCCAGTCGGCATTCTTTACTGTTTATCATATATTTTTTTCATCTCTTTTCTCATTTCATGAGTTTTATCTTACTTTCTGACTTTGCTGTCTGGCTCATACTATCTTTAGCGTTTTGATAAATAAAACATTTGTACATAGTGCTGAGTGCTGAGAACGAAAGCAAAATGTTTATAGAGTTCCAGAAATGACGATCAAATATTTAGGAATCGTTTTATATGTAGTTTATGTACTTGTAATGCATAAAATTGTAGTTAGTAGTCGATGCTGAGGGACGATTATCGTCAACTTCTAAGTTTCAACTTTGACCGTCAGGAAAAAAGATTGTACGCTTCGGGAACGTCAAATGTAGAATGATATGTAAATTGTGGGCACAATTCAAATGGATACAACTGGCAACTGGTTAAATAATTATGTTACCATCCGCAAAAGTCATAACATAAT
>JAQGBH010007057.1:0-11575 GCA_034698265.1 Sminthurinus aureus
AAGAATATGAGGTCAAAATAATTTTAGCTAAAACCATCTACGGCATACCTGTATGTCGCTAAGAATAGGACGTATGTGGTATGTGTATTATTCAATAACATAGGATATATCTACATTACAAAGCTACAGCAGTTCATTTTTGGATTGGATTGGATTGGATTGAATTCTGAACGTTGTGCACGCAAGAGTTATTTATTATTTACTTTACAATTTTTCATTGTATTGAAAAAAAATGACATGATTACTATTATTAAACAAACGTAAGAATTTGTTGTAATTGAAATATTATACTGTACACTGTACTATATACTATGCTCCGTAAGTATACGTGTAAAACGTGTATAGATGACTTTGCTCTTTAATTACATCATGAATTAAAAATTACACATAAAATAATACTCATGTTTCATGTGTGTTTACAGTTACATAGATATATCTATGCATAAAATATAAAATATTTGCCCTGTATTATATAATGGATGTGACAAGGCACTGTAACATGAGAAAATGGAATACTTACGTGAGAAAACTCCGTTTATTCCTTTTGTTTGTGAGAGAATAATATCATGCATCATGCATAATATGTGTATTGTGTATTGAGGTTTTAAAATGAAACTTTATAAAACAACAGAGCTTTGATATTTGCAAAATGACAACCACCACGCGATGACAATTTTAATGTGACAACTGATGAAAGGTGACTGAGGACTGAGGACTTCCAGTCACAACAACAAAGTTACTGGTCGTCATGTGTATGTTGCATATAATATAATATAATACGGATAATGTATGATCAACAAGAGCAAAACCAATATAGAATATACATAGAAAACAGCATTGCTGATTGTTGCATAATGACTTTTCACAGTATTTTTTACATGAAAACAATTATCTGTTTAAACTTTAAAGTCTTCCGAATCAAGAACCAACACAGCTTTTTTCCCTCTTTGTTTATGTTTATTATTTAATTTCACGACCATTACCTTCTTTTTTACCTAGAATCTAGAATTGAGATTGTTACAGTGCAAAATGTAACGAGATTACATGACAAATGCATCAGAACATGCACTTTGTTTTGTTTACCTATTTCTAGTTTGTCACAAAAGTGTACAAGAAATTAGAGAACATTCACAAGGTAAAAAAAAAGTAAGAAAAAGATGCAATCTTCATGTGATATGGATTATTATCAATTAAGTTGAACAATCTTGAAAATGATCTCATATTTCATGTCACAAGTCTACATGATATTTACAGTTTCTTAATCAGCCATTTTACGGTCTTTCCACTACCATTTATTTTCCTCCTTCTCATCTTTGTCTCATCTTACTTGTTACTTCAGAATCTGGATTAAAAATGTCATCAGAATGAAAAGGAGAGCCAGAGACCAGTGACTGATGAGTGAGAGAAACTGAAACTGAAAAAAGGGAGAAGCGAAAAGCTAGAAAGCCTTGCTCAAAAAAATGACCACCGGGCATGAACAAAGAAAAAAGTATAAAGTACGAAGCATGTTTACAAATAAGTACACAGGCTAGTCGAGGTTATAGCTCAGCATGTGAGCTACAAGATGTGTATATTAAATTTAAGTATTTAGCATTTAGTATTTGGTACACACTACAAACTACACTCAGGAAGAACAAACTAAACTTGACTAAAGAAAACACGAGATCTGTCAAAATCGTGTATGCTGTATGCACTTGACATTTGATTCTTAAACTGGAGCAAAATGAAAAACGAAAGCATATCTTACATCTATTTTATACACTCTATACATGCTTGCGATTGCCTCTTTTTCTACTTGTTGTGAAAAACGTACTCCTACATTTTGGATATTATATTATCGTTCATCTTACATAAAACAAACATCTCACTCAAAATTTGGTTTTCGTGTCTCAAGTCTGTAATCTTGATTACATCACAATTCGATACTGTGTAACCAAAAAATGTCACACATGGGCTTGAGAAAAGATAAAAGGCCAGTGGTATATGCGTAATCACAATACATGTAAAATGTACATTGCACATTGTAGAATGTACAGTGTGAAATGAAACAGTTGATAGATGAAAACCTGTGACAATAAAAAAATGTATTTATTGTCCCCACAGAATGTATTTATTACAATTTGTATATGTACACCAAACACCAAACACGAAATACAAACGGCGGCCTATGATTTTAATAGCCCTCTAAGTCTAGCCGTAATCAGTAATCAGTAGGTAATTAAGTAATCAAGGAATTGCATGTGTACTTGCATAAACCAATTCAAAATTCAGATTCTAGATTCTAGGACATCGTTTAAAAGTAAGAGTAAGTACATAATACATGAGACTCAGGAGTTTCAAGATTCAAGATTCAAGAGTAAGTATATAAAAAATATGGCACTTTGATATTCGTGATTTGGAATTTGGTGTAAACTGCAATCTGTAATGAATATTTTGACAAGTAGACAAAACAAAACGAAAAAACATGAATCCAAAGCCGAATTATTCCAACTATATTTTATTACTATACGTTAGCGGAGTAGCAAATAGTAGATATAGTAGAGTGCGGACTTCGTTAAAGCTACTTGTTTGTATTACCTTCCATTGTCACATTGTACGTTTTGTGTTTTATGTTTTTTTACACACATCTCACATCTCATACAGATAGATAAATGTGGGATTCTTTTACAGTTTTTTATTTGATCTTCACAGCTACAAATTACTTACAGAACACAGAAGGCAGAATGCGTTACAATATACATATATGTAGTGTTATATACAGTACTAACAACTAACAATGCGACACGTAATTGTAATTGTAATTCACAATTCGTAATTCGGTTACCTTCATAACGATCATCATTGCCTCCTAGAATTAATATAATCTGCGTCAATGTTCTACATGTAATACACGGAGGGTTGAATAATATTCCGTTGCATATAAAATATAATACATACGTCTTTTATAGTTTAGTTTCGTTTTTCATTTTTCATAAAGAATGCACGTACACTTGTACATTTAAGTTATTTCATTTCGTTCGTTCTCAAAATTCAAAGGCATCAAGTACCAGGAGCAATATATTTAATTTGTAAGTAATATTATATGAAATAGAAGTAGCCGCACATGGTCAGTAGTCTATAGTCTGTAGTCAGTAAAATTCAGGTGGACAACAATTCAAAAAGCTCGTATAGACGTGTAATGTACATACGATGCAAATACAAAATACACTAATGACCATTGACAATGCTCAACAACTCTATTCACAATTCATAATTTACAGATAGATTTGAATTACTTCTGGCCTTTAAATAAATATATGCGAGCACAATATATTATGGCTAATACCTATATAGTCTCGTGTCTTGTGTATCAGTAGAAAATTAGAGTATTCATTGAAATCTCAATTCATAAAAACATTGTCATTTTTGGACATTTTCTCGCATTTTGAATTAGTTCAATGATCAATGTTCAATGCTCAATGCTCAATGTTCAATATACAAGCTCAAACCTAGTGAACCCATTCAAAATACAAAATACACAAAAAAATGGAATCATGTTCGCTAAAGCTGTTAAAGGTAAAAGCTCAAAGCAAAGCGGAATTGAAGATCAGACGTACTAATGCTCAGGCGGAGGCACGTAATAGAAAACAGAATGCCAAGTGCCAAGGTATCAGGTATCATACATATCAATTTAGTGTAATTATTGATATCTTTTTGTCGATCCAGCCAACTTTTAGCTCAAAGGAAAGGAGGAAAATTGAAGAATTTTCCATGAAAGTGAAAATATGGTGTATAGAATCGAAGGAAAAACTTATCTTTGATCTGAGCAATAGTTCTTTGTTAATGGTTACCTTACCTTCCTTCTCTTGTTATCGCCGTGATTTTTATTACCATGTGTATAAATATCTATAAGGATTTAGGATAGTAATTGATAATCATAATATGATAATGTACAATGGAGAATGGAGAAAGAGGACGTCATTTTTATAGCTTTTTGTTCATTTTAAAGGAATGTAAAGTGTACATGTCTATTTTTAACTGGGGATGGAATGGAACTAGTTTAAAGGGTTAAAATATGTGCATTGTACATATTTAGTGCATGCATATTTTGTTATTGGTATTCACAGTTCACAGACTGTGTAGTATGAAGTACGACAGACATAAAGACTTATGACTTGTTATTGTGGCTTATGTCATATTTATGTTTTCCACGTAATAGTAAAATATATGATTGAAAGGAAGAATAATGGTTGAGAGTTGTGATATTTGGAGTGATATTGAGAATTGAGAATTGAGATTGAAGTTTATTACGAATTATGAGCTCGTTTCTGATTGTCTCAAAATGGTAAAAAGAATGAAGAACAAAAGTGTGGCATGGAAGTTGCTTGGGTAGAAAGTACAGTGCAAAGTGTATTACGTACTTACCTGTACACGGTATACGATAAACCATAATATATTAGAAATACAAGATGAAAGATTGGTAACGTCGTTAAAGTAATTGATGGTTGCTTCTTGGATCTTAAACTTTTAAACTTGACAGAGAGGAATGTATGACGTGATGATATTTTGGTATGATACCTTTGATACATGAACATTATATAATATTATTATGTATTACGTGTTATGTACACGGTACACGTCTATATAAAATAAATAAATAAATATGTGTAGGAGGAATTATGAAATATGATTATGAGACGTGACGTTTATTTATGTGCATATTTGTAGTTTGTAGTTTTCATTTTAAATCCAATATGACCTTTGTCTCATGGTTTTTTTACGGTGTGCAGTTTGTAGTTCATTTGTTTTGTGGATGATAGAAAAATATTTTCCAGTTATTTATGTACCACATGTACTCTATTTTGAGTTTGGAGTTTTGAGGTTTGAGATTTGAGATTGAAGCACGATTATTTCACTGTGAACTTAAAGGTGGTCCTCCTTTTTTTGTCGGGACTCTTTTTGAGACCGTTCTAATTTCACTAAAGTATTCTCATAAATTGTGAATTGCAGTAATATACATACAAATTGCACCTACATCCCCTCCGTTTTTGTGCATATAGCATAAAGACTAATGTACATGTACACATGCATATTGCATATGTAATATAGCCAAATTTTGTGAGAAGAATTCAATTGTTTTTTCAATGATATTACAGATATAATAATGTGGATTATGGATGTACAAGACTCAAGACACAAGTCCCAAGACCATTCATGTTTTAATTTTTATAGCTTTTTATAGCTCAGAAAGATAATACTGATATCACATAATCTGTATTATGTCTTTCTATTATTACCAGAATGTTTATGAGAATATAACGGATACTTGATAAGCGTGTGCATTTTTCAACTCATCTTATTATTAGATGATAGAAGATAGACAGATTAATCCACAGTTTATATGCATTATTCATGCATCTTTATTTTATGCCTTGTGTCTTTTGTGTCTTGTGTGCAAGTCTGAACGAAAATATTCTATATTGATATGTAATGATGACACAATTTTTGAATTGGAATTTGAATTATTGAATGTCACTGTTGAATTTATTACGTGTAAGTGGTGAATGGCAATAACATGTCAGGGTCTCAAATCTCAAATCTCAAAAGTCTCAAGTCAACTGTACAAAACCGTTTTAATTCGTTATTTATATGAAATTCGTAGCATTTTCATAAAAACTGCATATTTACTGTTATATAACATGTATCTTCAATCTTCATACAAACTCAAATCTTAATGGTATAAAATATATGTACTAAAATAATTATACAGCTATATATTCTGTCCTCTATTATATATACATTAAAAGCTAAAAATATGATAACAGATAGGTGCATGAGATATTAAAATGCTACTACATTTGCTCAATCAAATATGCTGTCTACTATATGTACAATTCCAACTTGAAGTTTATATACATGTCATTGTCACCTTCGTATCATATTCTTTGACATTTAACCAGAGACCAGAAAGGTGAATCTTATTCTTGCTGATAAAATGAATCTACAGTACAATCAAGTGCCAGAGAAATAATATAATGTAATGGATTACTTATGAGTTATGAGTGGAATCTTCTGCAATGGTTCGTGGTTCGTGGTCATAACCTATCCAAGTAGAAGCTCGTAAACACGTCTGCTTACTGTTTACCCATCGACTTAATCACAAATTGAGCTTTTAACGGATTCAACCTTAATGCATAAGGTGCATGAGGAAAAACATAATTAGTTTGATGCATCAATGACTAGTGAACTTCTGTTCACTGCTCAACACAATATCTATTGTCACTTAACATGCATATTGTACTGCAGGTAGGCAAAGGACAAAAAGGTTTTCCTTTGTCTTTTTTTACCCGATTCATTTACATAATTCCTCCATCCTTGAAATTTATCCTAGGATTTCTAGTTTCTAGGTGAGTGAAAAAAGGGGGAAAAGTTATGTCAAATGCTTTAATTATGAATCGTGACTTGAATCCATAATTTATTTATAAATTGGTTTGATACGGCGATGACAACGTTTTACTTTTTAATACTTGTTTTTCCACTGATTAAAGTGTAATAATACCTAGAATCTACAATCTCCGATCTACATAAAACAAACAGAAAATCATCATTACTTCGATCCACAATCCACTATCCACAGGTATGTAAACAAAAATGTAAGAAAAAAAGGGACAAAAACTGAAAAGAAAAAAGTGACGGAGGTTCTCACAGTAAAAATTCATGTTCTCGTGGTCCTTTCTTTAATTATCTCGGTATTGACACTGTCACTGTCGAAAGCAGTGCAGTGTGGAGTATGTTGTGTGTAATGTATAAATTAGAGCGTCCATATCGCATAGTCTTGAAACTAAGGTGGAAATGAATATGTGAACTTGATGAAATTCAGAAACAGAAACTTGATACTTGCTACAGATTATTCAATAGAGTTATCATCGTATTATAATACAGAATTCATTCTCAACCCTTGACCGTTGCTACAACTTTTCCCTTTCATTCACACTCACATCCTTATGTATAGATATACATATTTGATATTTGTATAAATGAAGCTCATAATATCATAATAATATAGTTCTTACGGTTGCCTTTACCTCTTTGTCTTTGAAAAGCTTACTGTTGTACACGTTTTGAGGTGTTCAAGTGTTTTAAATGTTGGTATTATGTATTATTACATTTGTGAAATGTTAGGCTGAAGCTATGACATATAAAAATCAAAAAATGAATTGTATATATATATAGAATATAGATAGACATTACTAATTTGCGTAAAGGACACCGTTGCTGTGACTGAAGACTGAATACTGAAGACTGAATATTATATTTATATATGCATTGTACTGTATAGTGAGATAATTTTATCATTTGTTTTTTTTTCTAGTAATTAATTCACATGAAAAGATATGACATGTGTATGGAAAATGGAAAATAATACCATTATGATTATGATTACCAAGATGATTACATTACTACTGCCTGCTGCCTACTACCTTTTGCTTGCATACTGCATACATCATACTGCTCACATGTAAACCTCTATCCTCTATCTACATAAAAAAATGTCTATTTTATGTGCTTATTCTTGTTCCCACAATTAGATTTATAGACAAGTTCATACTGTTTTGCTTCTGTCCCTTTGACAATGATACTTTCCTCACAAACACACATATACACACACTAAGACGCACGTACTTTATACAATGATGAAATAATTCAAGAAATGCACACGTATTTTTACCTTTTACCTCTGTTCACTTAATGATGATTTTATATCATATTATACATGTGATTTTGAACCTGGGGGCTTGTTTATAGTTTATACCAATATTAAATGTTAACATTGCCTATATATTATATATTGTTCCCTGTGTACGAAGACGTAGTTTGATCCAACATTAAAAGAAAAAAATCCCCCAAAGAACAATATAGAATAATGATAATGATAATATTATGCGAAGGAATGCAATACAGATATCCCTGTCACGGTTTAGTGTATAAAGTAAGAATTTGCCAGCACATATGCACACATGTATATGTGTTTGATCTATATGTTGATGTTGCTGTTTTTGTGTAGAGTACATACGTGTTTGTATCATGGATATGATATGAAAATGAATGAATGAATAAATGAATGAATGATGTTTTATATGGTGTAATGTGAGGTAAAGGACGAGAAGTGGATGATATAGACAAGACAAGATACAAGATACAAGACAGGAGGGAAAAGAAAGAGAACAAGACACGGTATGAGTGATGTTGTTTATGTGTATTATGATGTATCATGTATATGTGTGGTATGCTTTATGTATGTACTCAAGTGATGGATTAATATACACATGCATTGTTGGATTGTTAGGGAGTCAGGATGGAGGATTTGATATTTGATTTTTCCATGTTTGAGGCTTTGAGGTGGGTTCAGAAGACGAGGATGACGATGACGATCAAATATGTAGTATGTAGAATGTAGAAGAAGAATAAAAAAAATGTGGACTGTTCACTATTCTTTGGGGAGGACTCCAGGTATAAATAGATAACTATTTCCTCAACCGAATCATTATTCACTTGTCCATCGTCAGGGGTAGAGCGACCACAGCTAAAGCATTCAAAACAGTGTTAAAAATCCACACCAAAACTTCATCAACAACAATCAAGTGCAGTTACTTAACTCACAACAACTAAACTCAAATCAACATGCATTCCTCAATTGTAAGTATAAAGTATACACACGTGGATTCAAAATTCAAACGTGTGATTTTCAAATTCCTCGGATTTTCAGTTGTTTTATCGGACCCGTTTTAAGCTTTCAACTGCCTACATTTCCATAAAATTCCGACTTTGACTACTCGGTTTATATACGATCGACCACTGATCGACTATATTTTTCAGTTCATTTGTGTGTTTTGTGTGATTTTTGAAAGGAAAATGTGTAGCCAATTTCGAGACAAAATTACAAGTTTACAGTGACTTTAACGTGAACTCATTTCAGCTCAAAGTTTTTCCTACATAGTTTATAAAAGAGACATTAAACGTTGAATAAAAAACAAACCACTTTTTCAAAACTGAAAAAAAAACAAGACAAGTCTCGAATTTCGCTACTTTGTTTGATTTTTTAGTACTTTCACTTGAAAAATCCCTTTTGAGATTGAAGTTCTCAATTCTCAATATTTTATTCCCGACTTATCTAAAAACGTCCGGACAATTTTCGACTCTTTTGACTTAAGTTAATGGAATTTAAGATTTTTAAAAATCTTAGACTATGAAACTCAAAACAGTTTCTAATTAAAATTTCATCCATTTTCTACACAGGTTGCCTTTCTCGCCATTGTTGCAGTAGTAGCTGCTGCTCCAAAACCCGGTTTTGTATACACTGTCCCAGCTGCATCCAGTGACACCTCTGTTGTCAGGGATGTTTTGGGAAATCAACAAACCTCATATGCTTATCAAGACGGACACTCCAGTGCCGTAGCTGTTACAAGAAACGACGTAAGTAAACATCTTTTGGTTCAACCAGTTGTTCAACATGTTCAACATGTTCAACCTCAACTTGTTTACCATCAGACCGCTCCAGCTTACCATCACGCTCCCGCTTATTACCACCATCAATATCAAGCACCCCAATACGTCTACACTCACGAAGGACTCCCGACTTACTACCTTTAAGTATCTTCTCTATTAACTGTTAAATCTACGAATTTTGTACATCACTTTATGAATTTGTAAAATATTTTCTTTGTTGTTTCCCCCTTCAAAATTCCAGTCTTATTTTTATCTTTTTTCTTTTCCACTTTTATTCGATGACTTTGATATTCTTTTTTCTTAGTCTTTCTTAGAATTTTCTTTACTTCCAGTTTTTTATGCTTTCCAAATTTAGAATTCTTGTCCAAAACTATGTTTTTCTTCCACTGAACTGATTTCTTATTTTTCTCTTTTCTTTTTGTCTCTTTTCAGTGATAATTACAAACTTGTGAATATTTTGTTAGTATCTTTTACTGCTTTTATTTATAAAAAAAGTAGTCAGTGATACTCAAAATATAAGTTGAACACAGTTGAAAAATAATACGTAATGTTATTGCCAGTTGTAAGATATAGTTATAATAAGAGAGGCTATAGATTCATAGTACATCATTTAATTTAAAAGGTAATTTAATTTATATTTGTTTGTAGTTTTGATACATTTCAATGTATTGAAATTGAAACTGTTTTTGTCCCGAAAAAGAATCAGCCAGTATAATTATTTCCTTTGAAAATTCACAAAATTTAGTATTTAATTCCCAAAATTGTAACTTTGTGTACAATATTTTTCTGTATGGTACATGTCATTTTTGTACATTGTAAATGCTAAACTAGAAAACTAGATACGAAAAATACACAAAGATATCGAGACACGCATACATTGTACAGAGATATCTAAATGTGGTATGTGACAAAATGTAAAAAAAAAGTATTTTTGAATAAAATAAAACTTACTCCCTTAAAAATGATGACATTTTTGTTTTTGAATCAAAACCGATTAATAATTTTAAACACACAAGTTATTTTACTACAAACATTGAAAATTGTACATATGTAATATGTCGTATCTGAATTCACCAATTGCGATTCATCCATTTTGTTTCTCATTTCTAATTTGAACGCAAAACGCAAATATCATAATATGCAATGAGAAACGAGAAAACGTTGTATTTAGCGTTCAATACATAGGGAAAAGTCTTTTTTATGTGTGATAATGACTATATTATGTAAAAATAGGATAAAATCGTGAATATTCCCACGAATGAAATATGAAATGACATCAGAAACTCGAAATCATTAATCATTAACCATATGCTCAATGCTCATTGTGAATTATAAATATAAACATGCATTTTTTCATCTTAGGGAAACAAAACGTTTTTATTTTTTTGCAGGATATTGTGAAGGTTTTTACATTTATTTCAAAGTTAAAAGGTAAATTGTGTCTCATGTATCATGTATCACAATAACAGTTACTGTAATGCAATATCCTTTACTCGTTTTCATTTAATAACTATTTATTCTCTACAATTAGACGGAAAACTTGTAAATTGTAAAGGGACATTCCTCATTGTTGTGTATTGCGTATACTTGTAACTTGTATTTAATGTTTTATTTTTATATGTGCATTTCAGTTTCAATAAAATAAAATGTAACCACGTGCACGTCAGGAGTCAGGAGAGTCAAGTTAAACAATGCATTTCATTTTCATTATTACTCATTTACGTACTCACTTTAGACATTGTTTTTCCTCATCCACAATACACACTTGAATAAATCTAAGGCTGTCTGAAGTCTGAGCACATGTATATAATATGTACATCGTACATTGTACTATGAAGACTTACTGTTTCTGACTGTGAGCAAGTGATGTTTAATGTAAATGTCATACGGAGGTAAAAGATGTAATACTCAGCTGAAATACAAAAGTGTATGAGGAAAACTTAATATTTGGATTTTTTAGTTTTAAATGCTAAATGGGAAACGGAAAACTTACATGTATGTATTTATATGTCCGTGGGTGATCTTTTCAAAAGAGTCAAAGTTTCGAATGCCTAAATACAAAACGGCCAAAGTTACTTTTGCTTATTTT
>JAQGBH010007058.1:0-11574 GCA_034698265.1 Sminthurinus aureus
TTTGAGCTGCCTACCAAAACATTTGCGCTGCCTACCAAAAAATTTGAGCTGCCTACCAAAACATTTGCGCTGCCTACCAAAAAATTTGAGCTGCCTACCAAAACATTTGCGCTGCCTACCAAAAAATTTGAGCTGCCTACCAAAACATTTGCGCTGCCTACCAAAAAATTTGAGCTGCCTACCAAAACATTTGCGCTGCCTACGGTACTGGTCGTAAGGTTGGCCAAAATAAACATAAAAATATCAATGGATGCGTAAAAGACTAAAAATGAGCACAAAAGGAACTATTGTCATATTTTGGCATTTCTGAGCTGTTTTGATTTTTCTGAGTTGTTTAATTTTCCCCAGGCGTTCTGCGTAAATCCGCATAACGGAGCTCTATCAAATTGGAGCCATTGAGCATCCCAAAATTAGTTGATATTATTTTCACCTCTTTTGATGAAAGTTGGACATAGACGTGTGAATTCTTGTATCATTAATCGGGTAATTGGATTGATTGATGAATTGCTTAATCAACGTCCAAGGACAGCGTCACCCAGTTCAAGCTAAACGACAACGACATTCATCATGAATCGTAAATGGGTTATCAATTAGCCCATTTTATCAGTTCTACATCAAAACATGACACGAGGAATCAACTTGTCAAGCTTAATCACAATTTCTGTTATCAAATTCCATGGTGCAAACAACACTATTAAATAATTTACAAGTTGGAAAATCCTTCCAATTTTGTTTCCTGTACAGCTGTAACGGGGGAAATTAAATGACTCAAGACTCAATTTAACTCTCTTTTACACGGAAATGTTTACTTTTGTTTGGAAAATGGAGATTTTTCCGTTTTTTCTGTGCACTTTCTTCATTTTATCCATCACTGGTCTTGTTCAAACAAAAGTTGTTAGTGTTGGCGGTAAGTATAAAATATTAAAAATTAAAATCAAGCACTAAATTTATCTGTGCATTTAATCACCACGTGCTGATTTCACAATCCGAATCCAAATCCGAATTTTAAATCCGATTTGAATTTATGATAATTTTTCCAGGAAATTTCAACAAAGAAATAACCAGCTCAATTTTAACAAGAACAACAAAAGAATCATTGAGGCTACCAGAACCACCAATCCAAGGTAAACTAAATTTATTCCTGAATTTAAATTTTAAACCCGTTCATCTTTGATTTTATTGTTAGTTGTAAATTGACAACTTGAAATGTCTCAATTCTCGATTCCAATTCTCAAAATTTCAGCCTCAACATGTCCACCAAATTCGACAATCTCACCATGTATTTGCTCAACTAGTTCAGCTCGACTTGAAATTATGTGTTCCGGCTCAGCGGTGGATCAAGCGAGTATTGAAAATGTCTTTAGAGAAATTCGCCAGGTGAATGGAATTCCCGGGGATCGCGGAGTCGACATGGACGGATTTACATTAAACACAACAGAGTTGACTCACTTGGACTTGGCGCCATTCTGCAGCAGTCGGATAGATCATTTGTACATGCGGTACAATTACAACTTGACAACATTGGTGACCTCTGCGGGAGATTATGGGTCAATTCATGCCCGCCGTTTTGACATTTTGCATTCGCATATAAACCGCGGCGGTTTTGGAGACACCCTCAAATATTTTTCGAATGAAATGACGATATTTTATGCCTATGATCTTCCCCTAAACCAAAACAATAATAATACTGGTAAATCCGAATCCGAATTTCTTCCTGGTCTTTCTGCCCTTACAAATCTCCAAAGTTTTTACCTGACCAACTGTAGTATTTCCGGACGTTTGAACTCTGACACTTGGATTCCCAAAGAATTAAAAAATCTCCAATACATAGATTTTGGGTCCAACGACATCAACGAAATTGGAGAAAACGTCTTTGATGGTGTTGATGATGATGTGTTAATTTTTTTCAATGTCAATAAACTGAACGAGTCTTCATTTCATCCAAATTCGGGGATCGCTCGCTCCGGTCGTAGAACTGGTCTTTACTTGTTCTCTAATCAAATTACAACTTTACCCTCAGAGATTTTCCAGAATTTTCTGGATGCCCATCCACAAAATGCCCTTCAACTGTATGAAAATCCTCTGATTTGTGATGAACGACTCAGTTGGATCAAATCCCGACGGGATGAATTCCAGGAGCGGGTGTATAGTCCAGATTGTGCTAATGACCCAGGTCACACTCTTTTTGATTCCGAGTTAATACCTGCACTATAATAATATGAACTAGAGACTAGAGTAAAACATACGGAATTGTATAAACACTTTTAACAAATTGAAATTTTTGACCTTTAATATTTCCAATTTATATTATTTTAGATTGTAGATACAATTTATCAAACCCAACAAAAAATATCAAAACATTTTAATTAAAACCGAGTTAATAAAATAAAATATTGATCATTGATCATTGGTCATGAAGCTGTTTTTGGTTTTCTCCTGTTTTTCCCATTTAGTTTGTTTGTTATTTATTTTGACTCTTTGACTCTTTGTCATTTGTCATGCCAGGGGACATGCATAAGTTACGCGATGCTCGATACTTATTAAACACTGTTGTTTTGCAGCAGAAACAGTAAACAGTAAAGAGCAACTGTCGTTCTGCGTCGCGGACTTGGATTTGCAGTTGGATTAAGATGACAAAGGACACCGTAGGCAACTAATGTAAAATTGCCTACGGTGTCCTTTCAGGCAGCTGGAGAGAACAACAACTCCGAACGATTTTAAAACGGCGTCCAACTCTAGAAAAATTTAAATACAGAAAATACCCTGTTTAACCTTTCTATAATTATTAATTCATGTATTTGATTCGTATATCTTGTGCATTTTGCATCCAAGCCAAGTCTAGAGTCTAGAGTCTAGAGTTTAGACTGTAGTTAGAAGTCTAACAATAAGCAGTGAAAATTTGTTGACTACTTGTAGAAACTACAAACTTTGGACAAATGACAAAGTTGTGTTATTTTCAAGTCGTCAATTTTTATTTCATTCACGTGTGTGCTCTAAATTCTAAATTCTAGATTCTAGATTCTAGATTCTAGATTCTAGATTTTAGATTCTAAATTCTAAATTCTAAATTCTAAATTGACCGTCTGCATGCTGTTTGTGCAGGTTTACTATGATGCTGGTTCGTCATTCAATTAAACGACCATTCTCGCATGACGTCCGAGTCGAGTGTCGAGTGTTAAGTTACTACGAGCTTTGAGCTACGAGTTGCAAAGAAACAAAAACAAGTGCATGTGCATTTGCATTTGCTTCACCGCTTATCCTTTATTTACGGCATCCTTTATCATTTATCCGCAAGCTCAAGATTAGACAAAATTCCCTAGCCAAATCTCATGCCCATTGCTCGTTCGTCATTCCTCATTCATACTTTATACATTCCGAATTGAGACGTAGATATCTAAGCCAACGCCAATGCAACGCCATTCCAATCCAATGATTTCAGTGCTATTTGAATATGTTGAATCAGAACGTAGATATTTTTTACAACGGAATTCCATTAGTCTCAGCTCCTTTAACTTTGGGTTTGGTTTTTGATTGTTAATTGTTAATTTTCCTGTTTGGCTTGGTTTTAAAATGTACATATTAGTCAATTTGCAAATCGATCGCCCTCCAACTCTAAACTCTAAACTGGAGCGAGAAGCGACAGAGTGCAGAAAACGGAGAAAAAAATATAAAGTTTCATCTCTAGAAACTGTACATTGGACATTTTGTGCAGTTTGTATTTTCTTGTACTTTTGTGTTTTTACTCCCGTCAACTTGAATGTTCAAAGTTCAAAGGTACATCAAAATCAAATTTAAATGTCGAATCCTTAGTCATTTTTTGTGGTAAAGCGTGGAATTTGAAAACCAGTGACTCGTCAAATCAATGAGCAAAAACCCATTAAAAAAGTTCTTTACGAGTGCAAATAAAGTTAAGAATGCCACAACTGCATTTGGAAAACAAAATGATGGAGCTGGAAAGAAGCACATGGGGGATTGGATTCCAGGAACAGCTGGAATTACAACAACCTCTGTGGAAATTTCAATCTCCTGTCGAAATCTAGCGGATAGGGATCTTCTCTCAGTCTCGGATCCAATGGTAACAACAATTAGAGACACAAAGTTAACATTGAACCTTCTTCACACATTTTGATTGGTGCATCAATTTGCGTAACAATTTTTAAACTGTTTTCCATTTTGTGTTTGGTTTCTTAGGTCGTCGTTTACAACAGACCACCCGTAAGATTTCCACGCCGTTTTATATTTTGATTATGCTCTGCCTCCAAAATTACATGAAGATTTGTTTTCTTATTTTTATAGGGTTCAAGAGGCTGGATTCAATTCATGCGGACGGAAATTGTTGAGGATGATCTAAATCCAGATTTTTGCACCAAGGAATTTTAAAAATTGTCCAACAAAAATACTAAATTAAATCTCCCAATATCTATTATTTCAGAGAAATGTTAAAAATGTTATTAATTTTTACAGGCGACAATGGAATACAGATTTGAACAAGTTCAACCTCTTCGTTTCGAAGGTACAATTTTAAAATTTAAATTCCCACATTTTTTGAGCTTTTTTTCGACCTTGAACCTTGAAAAATATTTAAACGAGAAAATTTTCATGTTTTAAAATTTCCCGGTGTTTTTTCCAGTTTATGACATTGACGCCAAAACGCACAAATTGAATGCCCATGACAAAATTGGTGTTTGTGATGTAAATCTGGGGCAAATTGTATCGGCGGGGGATGAAGGACTCATCCGAGAATTGACTGAGCTTCGACCTTCACTCATACCAGAAGATCCAAATAAACAAAGGCAAATCACTAAATTCATATTTGGTATTCAAAAAATGTTCCCGCTCACAATCAGCTCCATTTTAAAAATCAAAGTTATTCATTATTCATGACATTTTTGATAATGATGATTTTTTTCATATTCAGGCCAACGGGCATAATAATTTTGACGGCAGAGGAGCTTGCGAGTGAAAAAGATGAGCTAAGTTTAAAACTTGGTGGGAACAAAATTGGCAAGTGGTCCGGTCTCCTCCCGCCAAATTCATATTATGTCATTAGTAAAATAAACGAGGCACAGAAATCCTTGGTGGTTCATCGGAGTAAACCCAGTCGAGGCACAAGTACAAGTTGGCAGCCTACCAAAATTCCCATAACAACCTTTTGCAACGGAGATTACAACCGGAAACTCAAAATTGAAGTTTATCAGAGAAAATTTCGAGGTCTCATTGAGCACTTGGGAGAAACCATTTTAAGTCTGAATGAAATGCTCAAATATGGACCGCACGATCGAATCGCGCTTAAAACTATGACAGGCAACGTAAGGACCCAACGAAGTTTAAGTTTGAACCTCGTTCAGTTTTTCCCGCCAACTTCTACATATTTCCTATAAATATTTCGTATTTTTGATATAAAAAGGAATTTTTTATGGGTCATTTTAGCCTTGCAAAACTCAAATTCGGATAGTTGGCTGCACCATCAGTCCGATCAACACGCTGATTGACTACATTCAAGCGGGTACTCAAATCCACTGTTGTTTTGCCATTGACTTTACTTGTTCCAATGGCGATCCGAATGATCAAGAATCCCTTCATTTCCTTTCAAATTCCTTGCTACAGCCAAATTGTTATGAACAGGTGACTGAAGGTTTTTTACATGTATTATCAGTTTCGAATCAGCCTTGAAAAATCTTGACACTTGAAATTGAAAAATAATGTCATTTTTCTTAATATTTTCAAGGCGATTCATGCTGTTGGAAATATTCTCAAGGATTATGACATGAGCGAGATGATGGCTTACGGTTTTGGAGCGCGGTAATCAAAATTCAAAACTCTACATTGAAAATACAAAATACCAAAAAAATGTACAACATGTTTTAAAATAAAAAACTTTCTTGTAATTTTTTCAAACATTTTCAGAATCCCACCAAAGGTACATAAAAAGTCACAAAATAATTTTTTTTTTACCTGAAATCAAAAATCAAATTGAGGTCATTTTCGGAAATGCACCATTTTGTTGGCTTTTCTCTTGTAGGGTGAAATTTCCTACAATTTTAATTTGACGCTTGGTTCATCCCCTTGTTGTGCAACGCTTCAAGGTGTCCTTGACGCCTACAAGACGTGCGTCCCAAAAATCCAGCTTTATGGACCCACTTACTTTGCCCCAACTATAAAAGTTGTGTCGGATATGGCAAAAGAGAGTAAGCATGGAGATCACTATTACATTTTAATCATTTTGACGGACGGAGTCATCACCGACCTTGCAAAAACCAAAAAGGTATATAAAAAACAATAATAAAGAGGTCAAAGGAGGTCAAAACTACATGCTTTTTCTATTACACGAGGTCCATTCAAAAACAGAGGTCATTTGTGATTTATGATGTAAAAATTACAGGCCATCGTCCAAGCGTCTGCTTATCCACTGTCCATTGTGATAATCGGAGTTGGTGAAGCAAGTACTAACAAAAATGGCTTTAAAAATTCAGTAATTAGAAATTTGGAAATTTGAATTGTGGACACCTGAATTTTGGCAGATTTTTCAAAAAATTGTTTTTATGCCTGTTTTCGATTGTAGATTTTGACAGCATGGAGGTAAGAGTATGATAATAATAAATGATAATTGAACACTACGAATCCAATAAATTCTTGAGACTACCAGGTTTCGGTTTATTTTACTCCATCATCAATCATCAGGCCTCTTTAAATAGTAGCTTGTCCTTTGTTAAAAATTACCAAATTATTACAAAGACAATAAAATATTATTGCTACTAGTTCTTAGTTTTGTTTTCTATTTTCTATTCTATCAGGAATTGGACGGTGATGCCGTACGGCTTTCTTACAGAGGGAAAATTGCAGAAAGGGACATTGTTCAATTCGTGGCTTATAGAAGCGCTCGAGCGTGGCTAGCTTCAACAGGTGAAGCGACAGGTGGCGCTAAAATTCAGATCTATGATCCCGGATCTAGACACAGATTGAATCGAAACATGAGCATGGATGATGATGGTCCATCTTCACCTCCGAACCACCATGCGGATGGGAAAAAAGATAAAAAAAGCTATGAAAATAACCAACAGCGGACAAATCGCTTAGCACAGGGACAACTTGCAATGGTCCGTTTCTTTTTAACTCAAATTCCAAAAACTAACATGTATTTGCCCAATTTTATTGAAAATATTATGACAAATTAAATAATTGATGAGTGGGATTTTTACTACAAAAAATGTTCAAATTTTTCTTTTGAATTTTAACTGGCTTTAGGAAGTACTCGCTGAAATTCCGGAACAACTTCGAGGTAAGTAAAAAAGACAAACGAAGGAATTGTCTTCAAATTAATATTAATGCCAAACTACATTAAATGGAGTATTGAAAACCTGCTTTGTTGGGTGTTTGATTTTGGACAGGTTACATGATTTCAAAGGGAATTATGCCGCACACGATCAAGCAAAATGCGAATGCCAAAGCCATTGCGAAAACAAGTGCTGAGGCTCAAGATCAATGATTTAGTTCAGGATTTATCCCAAAAATGTGGAAACTACAGAAACAGCACGAATTTTGAAACAGCGACACACGAGACACTCAATAAAAAATAAAATTGTTCTTGTGGATTTTCTTTCTCATTTTTTCCTTCGGTATTTTTGTAAAATCAAATTAGCTTTTTTGTATTTTAGTCATTGATAGTTTTGATTAAAATTACAATCTATTGTGTTTTTTGAAGGACAAAGTTTTTCTACTGTTTTTTGAATCACATGATTTGCTCTTTGTATCAAATTTTTGATCCACCAAAACAATTTACTTTCGACATATCAGTAATTTTAAAATTTGACCTATTTTAAGCACAAATTGAAGCCAACTCAATCGACCTGCTTGTTTGACCTTGAACCAGATCAAATGACCCTTTTCCATTTCATACATGATTCCGATGATGGATGCTCAAAGGCCGAAGAGAAGAATATTATAAAAGTTTGCCTTGATGATGGAATCCTCGAGTGGGATTCCGATGAGTCCGAGACTCCTTTTTTCTTGTTCTTCTAAATACCTTCCAACTTTGCTCGTTTCCCCTCGATTCATTCCATAGAAACGATCGTAATACATGATTGCAGCCTCACGTTGAACCCCTCTCCAATAGTCAAGAAAGCCTGTTGACATAAGCCTTTTGAATGACCTCAAAGGTCTGTCAACATTCCCAATTTTGAAACTCCAGTAATAATGTGCCTTGAAAAATTCTTCCCTCGTCATGAAAAAATTCCTGTTAAATACAATTGGCATTAGTTGCATAATTCCTAGTGTTAGTTTTTGTTCGTGTTCCAAGAATGCAACGCTCCTACAAGTCCAGTAGCTCGTCAGTATTTCATCTGGACTTTCACCTTTTTCCGGGTTCACTTCCAGTGAACGAACAAGAGCTTCCTGTTTTACAAGAATTGAATTTGGTCCAGTTGGAAGTGAATGTCTCACTTCTTGATTTATTTCCTGCAGACCTAAAATATGCACTTTCTCGGACAGAATTTTATAGCCCTCATTCAAAAGGTCATACAGGGTTTTTGTATTTCGTTCAGTCGTGGGTGAAACTCGAATACTTTGTAAAAAAACACTTAAATAACAATTTACCAGAAAAAAAGAGCAAATGAGCCTGTTAGAAAATTTCTAATCATCACTATAACATATAAATTTTCTCATTCATATTTTCTGTGTATTGTGTACACGTATAATAATATAACTAAAATATTATTTCATATGTAATTTTCTCAATGTTCAATATTCAATGTTCAATGTTCAGTAGTCAAGAATCCCTAATCCCCAAAGTTCATGTTTTCTACACATATGTATTTTGTCCCTCGTTCATTTTAGTTAACTACCTTTTCTATTTCTGTATGCGATAAGAAATTTCTGGCAGGAATTTCTGTCAGAAAGAAAAAAGATTATGACAACTCTCGTAGTCAACAAGAGAACATCGCTTCTCTCTCTCAACAAGAAACAAATCAATAAAAATTCAACTTCTCGTTATTCAACATAAAAATCTACACTTTCATCTCTCCCATCTGAATTATTTTGTACACACTGTGGATAATAGGATAATCCAGAATCATAATTTGTAGCATCTTCTCGTTTCGTTGGATTTTTGGAACAATCTCACTCAATAGAACTTCCTCATCTCTCTGGATTTTTTTTGTTGACTCATCGCTCCAAAGTCCACTAGGCGGAAGCAAGCCTTTGTGGCAATAAAGGTACATACTTTATTGTTTTTACACATAGGCAGGAAAAGTACGCCACTTTTCTACTTTTTCTCTACACATATTTAAATAATTAAAATAAATTTTCAAATTCACCAAAGAAAAAAAATAATAATAATTAAAAAAAAAAACACGAAAAAGAACTTTTTACTGTGTGATTTTTTCCATTTTTTTCTGAGCTCACACTGTTTAACGCAGTTTGAGAATTCATGTTCTCTTGGCTCTACGGATTAATAACAAACGAGGAATCATCAGAACCAACAGTCACATCACTCACATCCTCAAATTATTCATCCAATCCGTCATCCAGGACTCGATCAAAATTAAATCTTCGTCATCAATCTTCACCTCCAGTCCTCTCTACAACTGTTGAACGTCTCATCAAAAAATCCAAACCAAAACATCAACATTGTAAAAGATCGCTAGTGAAATCTGCTGTTTTCCAAGAATTTCTCAAAACTCAAAACATCAAAACCACTGCCATTCCATCTGAAATCAGGTCAATCAAAATGTCTACTCCAAAAGAAGACTTGACAGCTGATGAAAATTGTCTCGTCTCGGAATTAGCTGATCTCAAAAGGAGACTAGATGCTCACAATCCCACAGCGTCACCTCCAGTTTTACTCTCATCTGTGGAAATCTCCATCATCATTGAGGATACTGAAAAGGAAGTCAAAACTCTTGATTCTATTCGCTCTCGCTATCACCGCCTCTACACAGAAAAGGAAATCTCAGCGGGCAAAGGTCCCAATATCATTGGAATTAGAAATGAACTCCACACTCTCAGACTCAAAGCCAAAACCATCCAAAACAAGTATGAAATTCAAGCAAATTCCAATTCTCTTATCAAACGAGAGCCCATTCCTCTCCCAAAATTCAACGGTGACTCATCCAAGTGGACTGAATTCAAAGACCAATTCGATGCAGCCTTTCACAAAGACTCAAGACTAGCACCCAGTGTCAAACTCCAGAACCTCAAAAACCTCATGATAGCCGATTCTCCTCCTGCCACACTTCTTTCCGGATTCGCAATAACTGATGTAAATTATGCTCTTGCCTACAAAGCTCTAGTGGATCGATATGAAAATAAAAAAGAGTTAGTTTTCTCATACATCAAATCAATCTTTGATCTTCCAGTCCTCCTCGACGCCAGCGGTCTTCAAAATCTCATCGACACAGTCACAACTTCACTTCAGAAGATCAAATCACTTGCAGTTCCTACTTCTGAGTGGAGTCCAATAATTGTCTTCATGATTTATGAGCGACTAGACTACAGCTCAAGAAAAGATGTAGAAAAATCTCATCCTGATAGTCAAATTCCTGATCTTGACGCTCTACTCAAAACTCTACAACCTATTGCCTCATCTGCCAAACCTTATCAATCTCAATTCAAAGCCAACTACAGGACTACTCAAAACTCATCCCCATCAAATTCCGGAGAAAATTCCAGTTTCAGATCAACAAATCGTCTTTGCCTCCTATGTAATTCAACTTCTCATTTGGCTAGTCAATGTGCTCAACTCACTTCACTCTCTTCCGTAAAACAACGAATAAAACTACTCCAAGAAAAATCTCTTTGCACAAAATGCCTTCGAAATCATCAAACAGAGAATTGCAACTGGAAAATTTCTTGTTTTACTGCTAATTGCCAAGAAGTTCATCACAAAATTCTCTGCCCCGTTCTTCACAGTTCACCTCAAGTCTCTCTTCACACGGATACTGATGTCAACTCATGTGAAATTCTTCCCACTGTCATGCTCGAGTTCAACGACAACAATGGAAACTCTCGGATATTCCGTGGACTTCTTGACAGTGGATCTCAAATAAATCTCATTTCAGAACGTGCTGTGGCTCTTCTTCGTCCTCCTCGTCGCTCATCAAATCAAAAAATATGTGGATTGGGTGACTCAAATGGTGGAAGAACCAGAGGAGTAACTACTCTCAACACTCGCTCAATCTACAAACTCTGGAATCAAGACCTGGAATTTTTCATAATGCCTCACGTATCCAATGCTCAACCTCAAAAAGACCTAACCGAAAATAAAGAATGGGGTCATCTGAAACATCTTCCTCTTGCGGACACAAGTTTCCACACTTCCAGTCACATCGATTTCATCCTCTCCAGTGGTGTGTACGCTGATATCAAAAGGGGTTCAATTCATCGAGGACTTCCGAATCAACCAATCGCTGAAGAAACCGATATCGGTTGGGTTGACATGGGGAAAACAACAGACCTAAAACGACCTCAATCACAACTGCTAACACTTTGTGTGTAGTGTGTAGCAAGGCCCTTTAGAAAAGTCCCATCAAGGTCAGTGCATTTGCTGACGGGACAATGTATTATCTAATGGGTTGCCAT
>JAQGBH010007059.1:0-11573 GCA_034698265.1 Sminthurinus aureus
TGGAGCGAGAAACGACGCTGATTTTTGGGGATTTTGCACTTCAGAAAATTGTGGATCTTCTCATCGGATTCAGCTGAACATGAAATATCAATTCCAGTAGATTAACATCACATTAACTAAGTATCAGTATCAGAAGTACCTACAAAAAGCCATGAAACCACGAACCATGTACAATGTACATTTTACGTAAAATGTACATACGAGAAATGAAACCCATAACTATTAGAATGATTGTGTCCGGAGGGCACCGCGGGCTTATACTTGTTCAATATAGTTGGCAAAATATTTTTTATACATTTTAGTCCCTTAGTCAAGAATCTAGAATCCAATCCACTTTTTACTTTTCACTTTTCAATTGATGAAACAAGAACTAAACAAGTTGATTCATTTTTATCCTGAATCCTGGATCCTGTGTAATGAATAATGTAAAATACTGAAGTAATGATTTCATCTTAATAAATACAAGAAAATTAAAAAAATCAAATGTCCATTAGCTATCAGCTATCAACTATCAATGATCAAGAGGAAAAACTGGAGCAAAAAAAATGCACTTTTCCATTTTCAATGCTCGCTCATGCACATTTTAAACTGCACTCTTATCTGTAATCTGTAATTCAAATTTAAATTCCAAAACACACAAGAATTCCCGTCTCAAGTCTCAATGTCTCATGTACTCCTTCTTTATATATTGGCCTTTGTTTATCAGCTCCAAACATACATACATGGATATTTTCGTGGAGCAATGAAAGTGTAACCTTTAATCTTTTCCTTATTTGAAAACCAGCAAACCAGCAAAACCAAACTTTTAATGAGTGTAGAGTGTAGAATCAAGAATCAAGAATAAAAATAGACACATGTTGATTCTGATTTGTGCATCTGTGGTATAATTTGTTTGAGTATCGAGATTCGAGTATCCAGTATTGACTATCGACTTTTATGCATTCTTGTGAATATGTTATCAGCTGGAGGTTGGATTTTGGAGGTTGGAGCTGAGACTGCTCACGATTAATTATTATTTATAGGTTAGTTTTGGCATGATTGGTTTTGATTGGATTGGATCTTGATTTTTTGCACCCGTCCATAGAGATGCATAAGGAATAACATTGGTGTTGACTGTTGACGCTGTTGTACATTGTACATGTTGCATATTGTTCTGTGGTGTTTTTCCAAGTAAATATGGGTGTTGTCCAAAATTATTTAGTACTGTACAGCATCATATATCATGTATCATGTTGTGCACACTACACACTACACACTGCATATATAATATATATTGACTATTGAATATTGAATACAATGTAATTTGTACATGGCAAATCCTCTGATGCTCATTTGTTTTGTTTGGTGTTTTGTTTAGTGAGTTGTGGGCTTACTCATTCATTCCTCTGCTCATTTGCTCATTTGTGTTTGGTGTTTAGTGTTTTGTGTGTCAGTATTACAATCCATATTTTTTGCTACTTTTCTTATATGCATTGATGAGGTGATGCGATAACGTCGTGTATAATGAAAAGATGCTGGAAAAAACTCGGCACTCGGCATATGTACCTCTCAATTTTTCCATGTACTTTGTACTTTGTGTTTTGTATTTTATATCATTTTATTATATTTGGACTAAAAAAATTAATGGACTCGCTGTCTTTTTTACACGTCTCTCCCGGCGTTTTTCTTCCTTTTTTGTCATTTTTTGCTCCGTCAATCCTCAATTCTCCCTACAAGTTCCATTGTTTTTATTTCTGTAGTTAGTTTGTACAATTTTTTCCAAGTAGAAGCCTCGCACATACGTATGTAATGATTGGATTTTTAAAAGGCACGTAGTAAAAAGTTGCAAATATCAAATACCAAATACCAACTGATGTTTTTTTCCCCTGTCATGATTTTTGTCTGGACGTCTACGTCTAATATCCAATATACTATGGAACTGAATGAATCAAGTACAATGAACATTGTACACTGTACACAGACTGAGCTTGAGACTGAGATTTGAGCTTGGATTTTTGGTATAAATAGTCTGGACAACTTTGAGAAGAGTATCAAAGTCTATTCAGCTGTAATCTAAACGATTCATTCACTCTCAAGCTTCAAGCTCCACAACCCAAAACAAAACAATCAACATGTCTAAATTGGTAAGTCCAAATTCCAAAGTACAAGAATCCATAATCCATAATCTAGACAAGAATATTTAAGTCTTTGAATTTTAAATACTAAAATTTTACGAATAAAATTAAACTAAAATAAAAATTTCAACTGATTGAAAAGGATTTCAAAATTTAAATTTTAAGACGAATTTCAACGCCACTTAAAATATTTTGTCTTGAAACGTGGGCCTAAAGCGACGTTCAAAAATCACCGTGTGCCGGAGAAAGAAAATAAATTTTTGTCTTGAGAAATAAAATAATATTTACTGTTGATTGATTTTTTGCAGTTGGCTCTCGTTTTCTTGGCTGCTGTCATTGCCGTTGCTTCAGCCCAATATCTCGCTTATCCCGGATACTCTGCATACGGCGCCGGATACGCTCGCCCAGCTGTCTACTCTGGATATTCTGGAGCTTATAGCCCATACGGTAAATATACAAATTCAAATACATATTTTAATTTTTAATTTCACAAATTCCCAAAAACTGTACAATTTAAAATTTGAAATGTGAAGTTGACTGGAGACTGCGACTGGAGTTTTTGATTTTATTTTATATTTTTGTATGTATTTTAGCCTACTCTGCTGGATACGGATTGGGAGCTCAACGTCTCGTTTACGGTTAATTTACCAACCCATTCCATCTCATTACAATGAACCACTGACCTCTGATCACGGCCTGGCTTAACGACTAACTGGCATTTGAAACTGGAAACATGAAATATCCTGGCAGATTTACCCACCATCAACGTCAAAGTCTCAAGTTCTCTTTAGTTCTCTAAACTGATCTGGATTGGATTCCGGATTTCGGATGAAAATTAAGATTAAGAAACTATACAAACTACAAACTACCAACCGCACCCGGGGAAAAGAGAAAACTGTCATTCGCCATTCCTTCTTCTTGTACAACCTTTTGTTTTTTTCTGTTATTTTTATTAGGGGAGAAAAATACGTTGAATTGTGTAAATGTAAAAACTCAAAAGAGACGAGTGATTTTCCTCGAAATAAAAAAATTGGCAAATTTTATCAAAATTACATTTTCTATGTGAAAACAAAGAGTGTCAAATTGCTTTTTGGCTTTATTTTATGCATCTTCCGTCTTTGATATTTTGATATTACAACTTTGGCTACTCATAAAACCCCTTTTTTTAAAATATAAATCAGAGCACTAATTTGTAATTTGGAGCTTCCACATTTTACATTTCACATTTAAAATTTCAATTACGAATCTTGAAAATAAGTGCAAGTTGTCTGATTCATAGTATTTGTAAATCATTAGTAGTTTCGGACTGCAGCCATGAATTTATCAATAACTGCACATCGCAAAAGATCCAGAATGAAAATGAAATGTTTTGAACGGCGTTCAACTCCAACATTTAAAGTTGAGCAAATGGAAAAATTGAAAGTTTTTGGATGGTGGACCTCAAAACTCAAAACTCAAAACTAGAAACAAGGAAAAACTGAATCTGCTTTTATTACGGACACAAACTCAAGATTCAACAAGAAGCTGACCATTGACAATTGATAACATGATGAAAATCGTCCCTCACCCACAAGCCACAACTGAAGAGAAACAAAGGATGCTGCAACTGCTGTCTTTGTTAGCTGGATTGAAATACAAAGTGCTGCGTTAAATCGGCAGATGGTTGTTGTGTAACCTGAGTCAATTATGATTGGGATTCATTTACATTGTTTCAACTTTATGTTATTTATTCCACATCCCACATTCTACATTCTACACGCATCAAAAATCAAAATCCAGTAGTTTTGTTATGCAACAAGTTAATTACTCAAATAATTTACTTTTATAGTTTAGTTCGGAATTCAGGATCATGAATCACGACTGTTTATTTTTTTAAATGTGTCTAGTGTCTAGTGTCTAAATAATTTGAAAGTTTTAAAAGTTTAGAAATTTGTGGAAATTGGACGCCGCTCATGATATTTTTGAAAACTCTCAGTTGCTCAGGTGAAAACCAAATTCAAATTCAAATCCATATGGAAAGAAGGAAGAAAAGGTAACGTTCAATATTCAATATCCATTCAAATCACAGAATATGCAGAATACAGAATACACGTGAGATCGCTGATTGTGCTGAAGAGTTAAAGGCTGATCGTCTCAATCTCAGCCTCAGTCTCATCACCATAGTCACAGTTACAGTGAGAAGAGAACGAGTAGAGGCCAGTGCCAGTGTCAGTGGAATGATGACGAAGGGAACAAGCACCAAACACCAAACACATGAAGGATGAGGATTGAGGATGAAAACTGGCTAAAACCTGAATACTGCATACTGAATAAAAACCTGGATAAAAAATTCCACGTGGAGCATAAAAAAACCCTCAAATATCTGCTGGAGGTAAACAAACTTTGAACAGGCACAAAAACACACACTCTCTTTCATTATACAATAACAAGATTCAAGCTTCAAGCTTCAAGACTCGAAAGTAGGAAAAGGAGCCGGTTCTTTCGGAGTGCGAGGAAAAGGAAATTTGTTGTAGCTACTTCACATTACATTTACGTTTTACGCTACATAATATTTTATACTGCATTCTACATTCCTCAGTTCACCGTCCACAGTCCACAATCCACAAATTTACAACTGGTTTCACATTAAATTTCACTACAATAACAAGAAGAAGAACAAGAAGAAGAACAAGAAGAAGACGACGACGAAGAAGCGCAAGAATTTCAATTCACAATTTACAATCTCTCTTCTTCTTTCTCGTTCCTCTTCTCTTGCTCTTACATTCTGGATTCTGAATTCTGAATTCTGAACAGGCAAGAGGGAAATGAAAACTAAAAGCCGTACAAAACCGACAACATCATTTCAACTATCAACTTTCAACCTGTGTATAATAATTTACAAGTTTTTGTCCCTATTTTCTAGATATTCTCTGCATTCTGAATTCTGAATTCTTTCTATTTACTTTGAGCTTTGAGCATTGAGAAATGAACAATAAACTTTCTCTGCATCCGTCCATTAATTAATTAATTAATCATTATTGCAAATGTAAATATTATGAAAGTCAGAATCCAAAATCCAGATTTCAAATTCCAGGCAAGGAATTTATTCACAATGAATATATAAGAAATAATAAATACAAAATATGGAGCGAGATGATGAAATTAATAATAAACTTGGAACTTGGAACTTGGAAAAACGCAAATATTTGATCTAAACCCGTCAAATCTCTCAATCCTCAATACTCAAAAAGTCAAAATTATGAATGTAAAATATATATTCTAGATTCAAAATTCGAGAATTAGAAAACCAAGGGAAAGTTGATGAATTGAATGAATTTGCAGAGTCCGTGTGTCACTTTTTGAGTCTTGAATCTTGAACGTTTTGTACATTTTGTGTACATTCATTTAAATTTGAATGGAGCAGAGTTGAATTCATTTGATATTTGATGTGAGATGTGAGTCGGATTTTTTAGTTTGTTAATGTTTTTTTTTGCGTTTCGAGTTTCGAGTTTTGAATTTGGAACAAGAGCTTTTTTCCATTTCATTCATTTGCTGGTTGCACTTTTTGCTATGAATAAGAATATGAATATGATGAGAATCAGAAGGAGAATGGGAATAATAATCAGGGATCAATTGGATCACTTGTGGTTTCACCTTGCCCTTGTGGTCAATTTCTCCACAGCACAGCTCTTTTCCAAATCTCCAACTATTTCACCAGCTTTCGCTTCTCAACTCTTTCCGCTGGTTTTTTTGGTATTATTTTATTACTTTGATAAATACTTGCGATATTTGAAATGTCACCTTTGATTTTGATCTTTGATCTTTGATCCTGTGGTTCGGAAGCGGACTTGGAAAAAGTGCCCTATTTTCTTCTGTGACTTGATACTTGATACTTTTGGTTTTTGATACATGATTTAACAGGTGAACTTTGAAGCTTGTCGTCTTAATTTATCCAGCATCCCTAATCCCTAAAAATTGACTAAATCAAATAAACTTTGTTCATTATTCGTTATTTCTGTTTCATGATAAAATCCTCGAGCCTCGAGAATCGAGATTGAAAACACGGTAGATAACGGTGAAAGGTGAAAGAGGGATGAGTAACAAGTATTACTCAATGCAGAGTAAGTCAAGTGTGAGATGGACATTTTCCAAAGGGGGGAACTCGAGATATTTGACGTCAAAGATGGCGAGTTCAAGGGCAGGTTTTTACAGTAACGTAATGTTAAGTTCTGTAGTTGCTGACGAGATTGGCGTGCTTTTTAAGAATTTTTATTTTTTTGTTGACTTAAAGAATTTTTGAAAATATTTTTAGACTTGTAATTTTTTCAAATTTTTTTTGGACTTAGAAAATTTTTGGGAGGTCGGGTCGGTTTCTTAACGCAAGTGAATCGGAATCTGGATTCTGGATTCTGCTCTTTTCTGACTCTGTGACCTTTTGCCTTTGCTTTTCTGTTTGATTTGAGTCAAAATGCTAAGCTCTACTTTATGTTTTGCTCCATTTGTTTTTACCTCAATTCAGTCTTTGGATGGAGATTGGAGATTTTCAAAAACAAACTCATCAGCTTTGTAATTTTCTCCATACGCAAATCAGAAGATGTTCAGTGCTCAATGCTCAATGCTCAATGCTGACTTGCACAGGAGAGTAAAATGTATAAAAGGAAATGGAAACAAGTTGGACGTTGATTCAGTCATTCAGTCTCTTGTGTCTTGTGTCTTGTGTCCTCGGAACAAGGACAGAAAAAAAATAGTGGAAATTTGGAGAGGATTTTGTGACTGTAACTTGGATGGGGAAATGTAATTGTGTGAAATTGTAATTGCAATCCCATTTTCCTACTCCAGCTACAGATACATGAAATAATTCACTTTTCAGCCCTCCACATTTCAACTGTAGATACATGGTAAATTGTAGTCTAGTGAAATTAGTGTAAAATGAAGGTTATTTTCAACCTTGTATTTCCACTCCTTCCTCTCCTCTTATTCTTCCGTCTTTGGGTTGATTTGCTCTGCTCTGGTGGAGGTAAATGTAGTCTCCGTCTTTTAAAATATGCAGATTCAACATTCAACATTCCGCATTAATGCTAAAGACAGCTGTAGACAAGACACAAAATAGGCATGATTTTTGGGGTTATTCTTCTTCAGTTTTGACGTCTACTCGTCATCCTCATTGACATTCTCCTTGTCTCATGTCTTTGAAATGGTTTTGGTAGTTGAATGAAATTCAAGTGCACTCCATCCGTTGGTTCTTTCTCTGCCATAGAATGGAATGGTTCATTTGTTGGTCCGTGCTCTGTTTCCTCTTCTTTGTACCGTCTACCGTGTACGGTGTACGGTGAACAGAGCAACAAGTTCAAAGTTACCAGCAGCTCGGATCTTACACTCAAATTGTATATCAAAAGGATGGCAACATCAACATCCATATCACACTTTACATATGCACAATTCTTGAGCATCATCTTGAATCTTGAATCTTTAATGTTGGCTAATGTATCAAGTGTAATAAAATGAATATTATTGATAGGGGCCACCGATTGGATTGGATTCTGGATTCTGGATTCTAGATTCTAGATGAGATTTTGAATTCTAGATTCTAGATACTCGATGAGATTCATTTGTGTTGATTTCCCATTTGAATTCCGTGTGTGTACTGTGTAGTTGTTAGTTTGTAATGTTTCATGTGTTGTGGAGTCGGAAGGAGGTTCGGGTGTTTTTTTACTTTTTACTCGCTGACACTGGTTTTGGTTCTGGATTTGCCCTTCTGTTTAATATTTAATCCGCTTATGCAGAGATGCAGTGTAAAATGTACAACGTACAATGTACTGTGTAGACTGCATGTTTGTGAATCAAGAATAAAATATGAAATGATGATGCATGCATAAAGGTTAAAGAAGAGGAGCAGAAAAAAAGGTTGCGTGTGATGTCTGTTGTCTTGTCTTGTCTTGTGATGGGATGTGATGTGATGTGATGTGAGAGGAAAAGAGAGAGAGAAGGGACGGAAAAGAAGGAATGAGGAATGAGGAATGGGTGCTTTCAGAGTTAAATACCAAGTACCAAATACCAACAACAAAACTACTGCTACTAGATAGTTGTTCCCAAATCCTGAATCATGCATCCCAAACCAAATGCTGCGATAGCTACTTCTACCCTGTACCTTGTACCTTGTACCTTATACAGTTTGTACATGATAAAAGTTGCGAGTTGCGGGTTGCCAACAGGTGGAAAATTGAAATGGTTTCAGGCTACAGGAAAATATTTACAACGGGCCAGAAAATCATGTAGGAAAGAGAGAAGCAGAGACATGTAGCTAGCATTAGGACCACATCGTACATCTACAATCTACACTCTACACTCTACAGTCGATTTTGATGTGTGAAATTTACATAAATAATGTCGAATCTTGAATGTTGAGCTATATGTCATTTCTCCAGTTTATAATTTCCAGTGTTGATCGTTGATCGACATGGCCAAGACTCAAGACTTGCGGAACGCATAAATGACAAAAAGAAATCAAGGGATTTAAAATAGATCAGAGAAAAGAGAAAGTACTTGGCTCGAGATTTGATCTGATTCTAAATGCAGTTATTCTGATGACAAGTGGTGGAAAATGACATGTTAAACATATCAGTTAGAGTAAAAGATACACAATTCTACAGGTGCTTTCAGAAGGCACAAAATAAGCAAAGAAAGTCCAGAATTCTCGAAAAGCACCAGGTTTTCAAGTTGACAATTTCTCGTATTTTTCAATGAGTCAATCTATGCAGCGAATCGCGAACCGATGATGTTTCTTAGATTCTCCATGCACTGTCAGCAAAAATTGTCAACTTGAAAACCTGGTGCTTTTGGAGAATTCTGGAATTTCTTTGCTTATTTTGTGCCTTTTGAAAGCACCTATAGAATTCTGTATCTTTTACTGTAACTTATATTTTATGCGCCATGTTAAATTTGTCATTTTAATTTATCAATATGGATTTTTATGAATTTTGCCCTCGCTTTTGAGTCTCACTTCTAAATCTCATGTTGCTCTCGTTAACATTGTAAATTTAGTATGTTAATGTTAATGCTGAATTGTCTTTTTCCTTTCGTTGAATATTCGGGAGCAAAATTTTGAAATTTTGGAAATTCTCTTTCGACTTGTCATTCATTCTTTGAGGAATCCTTCAATTACATTAATTTATTGAGTAGTTTGTGTAATTTTCTCCCTCTCTTTATCTACAAACTACAATCTAAGGTTGCTGGATCGTCTCATTATTTCATACTTGACAAATACATACCTGATAAATGACGAATCACTACGGAAATTTTATTTAATGAGGGCTGTGAAAATGGAGCCGGAATGAGGAATTAGGAAATGCGGACAAACAAAAACTATATTACTTATAAAATATACATAAACACAATGCTCACTGTTATGGATAATTCAAATGGAGAGTTATAATTTTTCTATTTTTCAAACGATATTAATAAAGAAATATGTATAAAACGTTTAATGGGACAATTAGGCATTATATGTAATACAAACATTGAAAATTCATCAAATAATAATTTCAATAACAATGATTATTCTTGCGTTTCATCTTTACACAGTAGTTGAAAAAGTAGTAATAAGTAATTAGTAATGAAGGCTAATAGTGAATGAAATATTAAATTCATCCATACACCGCAGTTAAATTACAGCCTCTTCTTCCACCTTGCTTCTTATTCTTCTCCGACAAAATCCACGAAAGGATAAATTGATGTTTCTATGTAAAAAAAATAAAACAAATATCATAAAATATAAACTTGCACATCGACGAAGGGTAGTTTTAGTTTCAAATTACTGTTTGGTGTTTTAGTCAAGCCTGGCTCTAGATTTCCAGACTGGCTGTGAAAAATAAAACACTGGCTGGTTTTACTGCGTAGTTAATGTATGGAGAAAAACCAGCCAGCCTAAAAATCTGGCCAAGCAAAATACTGAAACATCATACACTTTTGCCTGTTTTATTTTAAACAGCCAGTCTGGAAATCTAAAGCCAGGCGTGACTAAAACATCATTCATCAATACTCAATACTCGATAATAAAATCATCTACAATGGAAAGCAAAAATAAATGTTTTCTTACCTCGAGCTTTCTCCACTAAAGAAGTGGGAACACAAATTTGAACACGGAGTTTTGGCATTCGATGAAAAATAAACTGCCCAGTGACTTTGGAAAGTAAAGGATAATCATTATTCCGACAGGTCAAAGAAGATAAGTCATCCAAATGTAACGCGAATCGTTTCAAGACTACATAAAGTTAATCCAAAAATTTTAAGTAATAATTTTTGTTGTTGAAAAATAAATGATAATGATAATAATTGTTTTTGTTATTGCGAGAATAATAATAATAATTTTAATCAATCACCTTGTAAATGAATTATAGACGGCTCTTTCACAGAAAAGGAAAAGTTTGTGTTCGGGGCGGAATCATACAACATAGAACATACTGAAAGAGAAAGTCCAGTAATTATCGAGTCTACAGTGTGGGCAGCTCCACTTGAAGTAGCTTTCTTCCCCAAAGTTACTTCCAGACTCTCCAACTTCTTCAAGTGCTTCCAAATGGACTTGACGAAACAAGTTTGAGTGAGAAGTCGATGAGGATCACAACTCTTGAATCTCTTGAGATTGGGAAAAGATGCTGCAATATTTCCCAGATTTTGGTCACTCTCCTTTCGAATAAAAGATTCATTTGATATTTCTAAACTCTGAACAGAAGGAATTTTCCCACCACCACAAACAAAGCTAAGCCAGTCATCACTCGCATAATCCAAGTCAAAAATGATTGTGGTCAAATTTTGAAATCTCCCATCAAATTCTGATGAATTGCTAAGAAAACCAACACCACACAGTCCCGCGTCTTTTATATATTTAAGTGTATGCAATTTGGGCACCTCGGGATATTGGACTGGATGACGTGAACAACAAAGCGGACCATTTCCACATTCCAAAATCTCTATGCTATTTTCCACTGCCTTGAGCATCCTCGCAATTATTGATGGTATTTCCGTGTTTATTACAAACTCCTTCATATTTTTATTTGGTTCTTTCCCTGGATTTCTACAGCCTTCTCCGTTTGTTGACTTTTCTGCCCATACTTTTATTGACTTCAAATTGTTGAGTTGAAAAATATGTAATTGTTGTAAGCTCTCCAAGTGAGCTAGAGAAAGAATAGTTGGGATTTTCATTTCAAGTCTTTGAATCAGATCCAAACAGCCGTGTTTCTCAAATATTTTCAAACTTTCTAAATTTCTGTACTCTGAAAGTTCAACACTTTTCAAAATTGGTGCACAGGAAACAATCCATCCGTTGACAGACATAAGATTTCCATTGGTTTTCAAAGACTCTAATTTAGAAAAATATTGATCTGGAGAACTGCTACTAATTTCAATTCCAGAACGATTTGATACGCTGTAAAGTCCAGAAATGTCCAAATGTTCTACTTTGTCACAGGTCTTGTTCAAAATTTT
>JAQGBH010007060.1:0-11572 GCA_034698265.1 Sminthurinus aureus
AATCAGCGCAAAAAACTGAGTCGGATAGGATACATGCGGTTTCAAAACCGCTCCTGCACTTGGCGATGTTCCATTGTCAGAGTCATTTTATCAGCCAGACTAGTTTATTGCTTATCACTCAGATATATTCATTCGTCACAAAACTGGAGACTGGATATTTGACATGCTCAAGACCCATCCTAATAAATAACAAAATAATCGAGAATCACGTTCACTAGCAACAGAGTTTAATATTGCAAAAATGCTGAATGATTTTTGTTCTATTTTTCATCCTCACGGTAAGCAATGTAAAACTGTTTGTACTTTTAATACTATAAAGTTACAATTAGGGATTGGTTGTGGATTGTGAACTGTTGATACAGTGTATTGATATTGATATTGATTGGACTTACCCCAAAAAGATAATATGTCTAAAGTCAAAAGCAATGGAAATTCAGATGGAGTAAAGAGTAGCTAGATACAGTATGTACAGATCTGTATATCCAGATGTCCATATGTACAAAGTACAGACTACAGACTTTAGGCCAGAGAATACCAAAGGACAAATACACAGACAAAATGAGAGGATAAAAAAAAACGCTGTCTTAAACCTCGTTCAACTTGACTTTGTCACTTGACTTCAAGTAGCTGCGAGTGGAACTGCAAGACTACAAAATACGAATTTTCTGTTAACCAAATGTTAACTGGAACTGTTGAGGCAGATAAGATGAAGATTAAAATTACAAGTGAAGGAATCCTGAATCATGATGCCTTTTGAGTCTTGTGCATTGATAAAAAAATGACTGCAGTTTGCATTCGAATTCACCAGGACCCCTAAAATACTTCAAGACTCTGTGTTTTCTTGGGCGATTGCGGACCAAAATCTATGGTTTTGACATGCAATCAGTATATTTTGGCTACGGCCAAATTTTTGAGCCCACTTTCAACTCTCTATCACGCTCCGTTGCTACGATACTAGATACTATATACTAGATGCTACATACAGCCAAAATAACAATGAAAAACCGTTGCTAAGGCAACACTCACAAATCTTTTCAGAGTTAAAAAATGTCATTTGAAATTCATTGCAGCCACATTTTTCATTCCAAGCTCACAGAATGAGGCCACAACCCGTCTCGAGTAACCTTTTCCCATGTCCAAAATGGGCAAACAGTCATCCTCAAATCCAGTTTTGCAGAGATGTTAAGTGTGAGTCACCCTGTACTTCTGTTTGGGCACATTGAAAATTTCCATTACCAGTTTGATACAAACCGTTGCTATGGGTTATGGGTTTTTAGAGTTATTAGTCATCAATGAAGAAGCAGTAGCTAGATGGCGCTTCATTAATCAACCGTTTATATTCAGTGACGACTGACAACTGACAATTGACAGTTGACCTGACTCATCATTCGTCACCCCGCTTTTGTCTTTTGTCATTTCACCAGTCTAAATTATAAATTTTGGGTTTTCCTCCTCGAAAGCGGAGCATAGAAAATGAAAAAATACAAGCAAGTCAATTAACATTCAACAGTAAACTCCCTGGATCAAAAAAAGCTTGGTTAGATGTGTAATGTCTAATTTGTAATGGATTATGGTTAGACATTAGACATGCTTGTTTCCGGTTGTAGCCGCAAGTCACAAAAATACATGGATAAAACTTGGGCCAACTTTTCAACTGACAATGTCATAGTTAATTTATTCAACTCATGCTAAACAGAAAGACATTGAGGGCAAAGAATTGGAATATTAATTGTGATTGCAATAGGCAAACAGTTTCAGTCTACAGTCTACAGCAAAAATTGTACATTGTACAAGTTGATTTGGATTAGCTCGGCGCGTGACAAACGTCAAATGTCAAACCAAACCAAACCACAAAAAACAACCGTTGACGGGGAGTAAATAGTAAATATGAAACTTTGGGACCGTAAAACGGATATTTGTGGTCTGGGACTTATCGCATTTTAATTAATTCACAATTGCCATTCGCAAAATCAAATCAGAGCTCGTTCAAAATCCTACACAGGTTTCTTCTTTCTTTTCTGCACAAGTATTGTAAAAGATTCAGTTTGGTTCTGTCATTTTTTGTTGGGTTGATCTGATCTGATCTTTGGAAAAATTGGAAATTCCAGAGCAGCTTGAACCTTGAAAATTGGAGATTGTTGTGGATTGCCAATTCGTCTTGATTTTTAAAGGTAAAAGTCATTCATTTTCTCTCTCTCTCTCTAAATTTTTACCTTGATAAATTCTCAATCCTCACTGGATTCTAGATTCTACATTGTATATCAGGAATTTTTACATAAATTTCAATGTTATAAATGCGCAGACTACAATTCACAATTCATAGATACCAAAAGCATGGGCAAATGTTCTAAATTAAAGTCCAAAATATTTCAGTTAATTTCTGGATACTGGATACTGGGCCAAGATTTAAAATTGCAACGTTTTAGTTCAGTTCAGTTCTTCATCCGGATTTGGAAAATGGGCTGCTGTTGTTCCGTGGCACAGGAAAGAGATTTAAACAAGGGGCGGAAAACTGGAAAGGCAAAGGGCAGATCTTCACCCGCTGCTGATTTTGGTGTGTACAGAGCGACTAGTTTTAGAGTAGGAGATTTTGAACAAGACGTCGAAAGGAGTCCGACTCCACCAACCGCAAACCTGACTTCATTTTCTGACACCCAAGACAATGCCAATACCAATGCCACTACGGATGCCAAGGCGGATTTTAAGGTCTGTAAACCTGTTTTGACTTTTGAGGATGAGCAAAATGATGAATAAGGAGAGACGAGAGATTCAGAGGAACAGAAAGGAGATTAAAAAATCCGTATCCGTATAATTTCAATAAAAACTCAATATTTAAAACTTGATGCTCAAACCTTTTATTAATGACTTGTTGACTGCCTTTTTTAACAGGAAACTGTAAATTATTGTTATTATTTGGATTCATTTTTTTATTTGTCGAAATTCATCTATTCCAATTCCCGTGAATTCCATTCACAAGTTTCAGGGTGATGAACAGTTTGGCTAAGCTTAACAATCCCGAGAGAGATTCTGGTGGTCGGTGGTCGGAAAAGCGGTCGTAGTGGATGGAAAGTGGTCAAAATGGTCGGAAAAGCGGTCACAGTGGTCGGAAAAACGGTCAAAGTGGTCGAAGTGGCTGGAAAATGGTCGTGGTGGTAGAAAAATGATCGAAATGGTCGCCGACCATTGGTCATAAAGTAACGACCATAGACCATCGTAAAACAACCACCGACCACTATTGAAAAAAACATTCTTTTAGCTAAAATTACGCTCTTTAAGCCAAAAAATGTGACCATATGCTGAAGCTAAACGTAACTCACCTTACGTTCTTCAAAAGCTTTTTAATCCAAGTACGTTAGATCAGCGTATTCTCACATTTTCGGCATAAAGAGCGTAATTTTAGCTAAAGGAATGTTTTTTTCAATAGTGGTCGGTGGTTGTTTTATGATGGTCTATGGTCGTTACTTTATGACCAATGGCCGGCGACCATTTCGACCATTTTTCTACCACCACGACCACTTTCCCGACCATTTCGACCACTTTCCATCCACTACGACCGCTTTTCCGACCACCAGAATCTCTCGGGATTGTTAAGCTTAGCCAACAATTTTACTCAGGTTTCAGTTTCAAAGGAAATCAAATCAAAGATTGATTTTTGATTCACACTCGTGATCAAACATTTTTGTAATTTCTGTAATTCTTCCGTTCCATGCAAAAGTTGTTGCAATCCAGAGTCCAGAGTCATCGAATTTCAAGGGGAATCAAAATCATTCATTCTTAAAAACTGTACGACCACCAATTTTTTTGGTGGTCAGTGACCTGTGAACGGTAAACGGTAAACTGGCCATCCCGATTTTATTTGAGCTTGTACTGTTTGCTATTTTGTTTTGTTGAGTCATCATCAAAACATTTTCCTCTGAATTTTCACTTTCCGTTTTCCGTCCATGGTTTTTTCATTTGAATGTCAATTTGAAGCATCGTCGTCAATTTAGAACGAGCGATGCTCCAAAAGGTCAATTCGACCTCAATTTTTGATGACGTGGCATGTCCGTGAAGTTATACCGACATACCGACGACCAATCATACCGAAACCCATAACTTTCTTGTTTCTCAATAGAATTCCGTCAATTTTGTTCTAAAACGTTCATTGCAATGTAATGCAACAATACAAGGTGGCGGACGGTGATTTCATTGACCCCCTGCCCCCGGTACCCCTAGAACCAACTTTGTTCCGTATTTTTACCACTAAAAAGGCTCTTGACTTTTTGTTTTTGAATAGATCGCGCTAAAATTGATAGGACATGTTGACATGAACCTCTCGTGCATATTTAAGGTGGCGATCGTGAGATATAATACCCGGGGGTCACTGCAAAAAATCCCGAATCCGGATTTTGTCCATTTCAATGAAACATTCGGCTGTATCTAAAATTGTACAATAAAATCGGCTCCTCCTACGAGTAGGAGGAGTTTTTGGAAAAACTGATACCTCAAAATTGGACGTGAGGCCTTGCTAAAGTGCTCTGAGACTTTGAAGGTCAGAATCAGGACAAGTTGTTCAAACCAGGAATCCGTCCTTAACTGTACTGCGTTAGCCTCGACGATCCCATGGTTGCACATCTTAAATTTGTAGAATCTGGACATAGATGGGGGTGGTTCATGACCCTCCAAAGTCATATTATGTCGGTTTCTCAAAATGATTATGATTTTAATAGCGCATGCTTCACGGAATTTCATTGTATAATTAAATGCTATAAATAAATAGCTTGGTCCTATACAAAACTAGAAAACAAAAAGGACATCGCCAGCAAATAAAGCGATTTTGGGCTGCTGTCAGAATTGGGCCAAATTTGGCACAGAGGTACCTTAGACCATGGGGAACAATGTTTGCGAACTGACTTTAAAAGTGATTGCCCCTTTGACCTAAGGAGGTCATCAAAGTCCACAATTTTTATTAGACTTTAACGCCTTGCAAAATTTTATTCGATTTTTTAGTAGAGTTCTCTACACACAAATCCATTTTGCACGTAAGTCATGGAAGTTAGACATCTAATACCTTCACAAAAGATGATCAGCATAAAATTCTCTATCCTTTGATGCCATTTTCATACATTTTAACGAAATTTTGAGTTTTTATCAAAATCGACGAAATATTATTAGGACTACCACAGTTCAAATGACCATCATAATAGCATTGTTTTTTCCGGTTGGTATAATATGAAAGTATTAGAATGGTTTAATATGAAAGTATTAGAATGGTATAATATGAAAGTATTAAAATGGTATAATATGAAAGTATTAGAATGGTATAATATGAAAGTATTAGAATGGTAATTTTGTAAATCGTTTTGTAAAACATCGACCTTTTAATGCAAAGAAGAATTGTGTTTCATGTCTGTAATAAAATGTGTTGTAAAGAAATATTCTAAATTACTTGGGAAAAACACAAATTACAACAAACTTATCGTGGGCGATAAAACACTTTCCGACATAAACGGAGTTGCTCTTTGGTGAGATCCGACTTATAAGCTCTTGCTTAACTGCACACACCGACACTTTCACTTTTGCTCATTGTCAAAAGCCGACTTATGAGAATGCATGCAAGCACATACGAGGATCTGGCATATTATTTATGTTGCTTCTCTCTAAATTATATTATTAATTATTAGTATTTTCGTTCATCTGTGCTCATGCTTAATTTATTTTGAAATCCCAGATATCAAATATAGAATATGTAAGTGGAATATATTTTAAATAATTGTGTCACAGAATACCGACTGCTTATTGCAAGTCGTCTGAATTAACATCAAACAGTAATTAAGAGCACCACCTTTCACATTGCCATCTTAATTACTTTGGGATTTCCGGTTGGCGTAATATGCAACTATTAGAATGATAATATTTTACAAATGTTTTGTAAATTATTGCGTCTTTGATGCGGTGAAAAATTATCATTTACGTCTTTCATAAAATGCGTTGCGACAAGTTGTGAAATATTCTAAACTACCTGGGGAAAAAACAAATTATAACAAACCTATGCTTAATTTATTTGGAAAGCCCAGATATCAAATATAGAATATGTAAGTGGAATATATTTTAAAGAATTGTGTCACAGAATACCGACTGCTATATACAACTATGTGAATCAACGTCGAATAGCTATTAGCGCCAAAGTTTATATTAATCTTACTAGCTTTGTTTTTTCCTGTTTGCGAATCTGAAAGCATTAGAATGTTAATGGGGTTTTGTACATTACGGGTTTTTGAAGCATTGAAGAAGTATTATTTATGTCTGTAATAAATTGCGTTGTCAAACCTTTCGAAATAGTCTGGTAATCTTGTTTTTGTAAAAATGTTTTGTAAATTATGGAGTTTGTACTGCATTGACGCAGCATTGAGTGTTGTAGAGATTTAATAACTATTTTAAATTGCCTTTGGAAAAACTAATTACAAGAATCCTATGCGTATGATGATTTTATGACATCCTGTCTGGCGCGTATAAAAGATGAGTTGCTTTTTGAATATCTCATCAGTCACCTTTTACAGTTTCAACCACTTGCTTCTAGAGAACTCTATTCTGCTTCACTACTATAGTACACCCACATTGAAAATTTATTAAAAGTTCTTACTGCGCACTTTTTTTTGTTTTTTGTAGAAAAATGTTCCGAAAATTGGTCCTTGTCTGCTTGGTAGCTGTGGTTTTTGGGTTCAGTTTGGCAATGCCTGCTACAGAGTTCAATAAAAGTAAGTCTTATTTTGAATGTTAGTTCGTTTGTCAGGCAATGTTTTAAATTAATAATATTTTCAAAACTATTTAGAATGTAGTTAATTTGCTTCAAATAATTATAATTCTGTACGATCAACAGAACTGTCCAGGCGGTAAGTACCTAACTCTGTGACATGTGAAACTGAAACATTTCATATACCTTATATAATATAATCTTGCTGTCAAAGACGTAAATCTCTTACGCTTTATTCATCTGGATTTTTGAAAATCCACATTGTCATGAAACTTAGGGTCTATAAACTAAATCTACCTATTTATTGTTTTCCATTAAAATATTGCTTAATTTGGTACCTCAACACAAAACAGTGGGTAAGTAAAGATATGTGATACCAACACGTTGAAAATGAAGACTGGTATTATTAAATTTGTTTCGTTAATCTGAATCCGCTAATTTAATGCTTTACATTATATATGACTTCGTTTGGTGCATCAACACAAAACAGTGGGTAAGTAAAAATATGTGATACCAACAGGTTGAAAATGAGGACTGATGTTATTAAATTTGTTTCGTTAATCTGAATCCACCAATTTAATGCTTTACATTATATATGACTTCATTTGGTGCATCAACACAAAACAGCATGTAAGTCGTGATATGTGATACCAATTCATCGAAATTCAATTGTGTTTTCAGTTAAATTACTTTTGCTAATTTGAATATACCACTTTAATGTTTTCCATTATATATGACTTCATTTGGTATATCAACACAAAACAGCTAGTAAGTAATGATATGTGATACCAGTTAGTTGAAGATTCAGATTGTTATTACTAAAATTGCTTCGATATGAATCTACGAATTTAATGTTTCAAATTATATATGGCTTCATGTGGTACATCAACATCAAACAGTTGGTGAGTAACGATATGTGTGGCTGATTCATTGAAAATCAAGATTACCTTTAGTTTTGTTTCGTTTATCTGAAACCCCACATTTAATTTTTTCCATTATGTATGGCTTCATTTGGTACATCAACACAAAACAGCACGTAAGTAATGACATGTGTCACAAATTCTTTGAAAATCAAGATTGTTATTATTAAACTTGTTTAAAATTATTATTAATCTGAATCTACCGATGTAATGTTTTCCATTGTATGTGGCTTCATTATGTGCAACAACACAAAACAGCTAGTAAGTGACGATATGTGACACAAATTTACTATAATTCAAAACTGTTACCATTAAACTGACGATCTATAAACTAAATCTACCAATGTAATGTTTTGCATTATTTATGGCTTCATTTGGTAAAACAACAAACAACAGCCAGTAAGTAATGATATGTTAAACCAATTCGTCGAAAATAAAAATTATCATTAAACTGAGGATCTATCATCTGATTCTACCAATTTAATGTTTTCCATTAAATGTTGCTTGATTTGGTACATCCAGAGGAGAGAAAGAGTAAGTAATGATGTGTGATACCAATTCATTGAAATTAAATTTTGTTCGCAGTAAACTCAATTTTCCTAGTTTAAATCTATCAATTTAATGTTTTCCATTATACATGGCTTCATCTGCTACATCAACAAAAAACAGCTGGTAAAAAATAAAATTTCAAACCATTTAATTGACATTTAATTATGCTCTCCGTTGACTTTCTTTCTTTAATCTTAGTCTACAAATTTAATGATTTCCTTAATATATTGCTTCATTCGATACATCAACACAAAACAGCGCGTAAGAATTGATATGTGATACCTATTCATTGAAATTTAATTGTGTTCTCAGTTAACCTACTCTTGCTAATTTGATTCTACCAATTTAATGTTTTCCATTACACATGGCTTTATTTGGTGCAACAACACAAACCAGCATGTAAGTAACAATGTGTGATAACAATTCATTGAAAATCAAGATTGTTTTCATTTAACGTAGCATCTCAAATCTGAATCCACCAATTTAATGTCTTCCATTATATATGACTTCATTTGGTACATCAACACAAAACAGGCCGTAAGTAATGACAAGTGGAACATATTCATTAAAACTCAAGATTGTTATTATTGAACTTAGTTTTCCTAATTTGAAACTACCAATTTCTTGTTTTCCGTGAAATATGGCTTTAATTGGTACAACAACACAAAATAGCACGTAAGTAATGATATGTGATACCAATTCAGATCGTTAATTCAAATTTACCAATTTAATGTTTTCCATTATGTATGACTTCATTTGGCGCATCAACACAAAACAGCGAGTAAGAAAAATGTGAAACCAAGTCATTAAAAATCAAGATTGTTATCATCAAAGTTGTTTTGTTAATGTTAATCTAAATTTACGAATTTAATGTTTTCCATTATACATGACTTCATTTGGTAAACTAACACAAAGCAGCTTGTAAGTAATATGTCAAACCATTTCATTAAAAATCAAGATTCTTATCATTAAACTAAATTTCATTTATCTGAATCTTGCAATTCTATTACATCTGGTTTCATTTGATACATCAACACAAAACAGCGGGTAAGTAATGATGTGAAACCAATTCATAAAAAATCAAGATTGTTCTCAGTAAGATTGTTTTCTTAATCTGATTCTATGAATTTAATGTTTTTCATTAAATTGTACCTCATTTGGTATATCAACATAAAACAGCGGGTAAGTAATGATGTGAATCCAATTCATAAAAAATCAAGATTGTTCTCAGTAAGATTGTTTTCTTAATCTGAATCTATGAATTTAATGTTTTTCATTAAATTTTACCTCATTTGGTATATCAACACAAAACAGCGGGTACGTAATGATATGAAACCAATTCATTGAAAATCAAGATTATTAACATAAAAATGAGAACCTATAATCTGAATCAACCAATTCATTGTTTTCCATTACGTATGGCGTCATTTGGTGCATCAACAAACAACAGCCGGTAAGTAATGATGTGTGATACCCATTCATTAAAAATCAAGTTTTTTATCCTGAAACTTAGTTTTGTAAATCTCGATCTACCAATTTAATATTTTCAATTATAAATTGCTTCATTTGGTACATCAATAAAAAACAGGGGGTAAGTAATGATGTGTGATACCCAATCATTGAAAATCACGATTGTTACTATGAAGCATAGTTTTATAAATCTCAATCTACGAATTTTATATTTTCAATGACATTTTGCTGTATTTGGTACATCAATAAAAAACAGCGCGTAAGTAATGATTTGTGATACCAATTCAATGAAATAAAGAGTGCTATCAGTAAACCCAGTATAGCTAATCTCAATCTACCAATTTGTTGTTTTCTATTACATATGGCATTATCTGGTACATCAACACCAAACAGCTTGTAAGTAATGATATGTGATACCAATTCATTAAAAATCAAGATTGTTAACATTAAACGGAGAATCTATAATCTGAATTAACCAGTTTTTTGTTTTGCATTATATATGACTTCATTCTGTTTAACAACACAAAACAGCTAGGAAGTTCCAAAATGTGAAACCAATTCTTTAAAAATCAATATCTTTATCCTGAAACTAATCATCTGAATCTGCGAATTTAATGTTTTTTAATACGTGTTGCCTCTTTCTTGCCTCTAAGTTTTTTGCGTTTTTGGCAATAAAGCATAAAACGAAGCTAAATATTCATATGTCGCCGTTTTGTTTTCTGTCATTTTCGACGTCTTGAAGTTTTTGAAACAACGTGTCTTCTGTTTTATTCTATCATATCGGTTTGTAGATTCAAGGTATCCAGAACCACACAATGATGACCATGCCCGCATATGATAACGACCACATCCGACCTAAAGGTTTTGTGTTTTCGTTCTGTATTATTTACTTAATTACTACGCAATTGGTACTTTATTTTTTTAAATTTTTGAACTTATTATGTGGCTTGGTTTACAGGAAAAATATCGTGTCGAAACCGGTCCCTTTTAGTCGTTTTTACAATACAATTCTATAATATTTTATTTTGTTCTATTTATCGATTTTGTAAAAGGCAATTGTCTTGCGAATTTCAGTTTCAGAGATGTTTCTGTCAACCTTCCTGTACAAAATTTGAAATAAATTGTAAGCTTCTGTAATTTTGAAACGCTGTTTGAATATTTACGTTGGGCGTATCATTTTCATGTTTTATGCCACGTTGAGCAACGCGGAAGTCACATAAAATGCTTACATATTATGAATGCTATTCAGCAATCATAAAACGATAAACCTAAATGTTTAACAACCGGAATTTCTAAATAAACTAAGCATTGATTTGTTGTAATTTGCACTTTTCCCCAGGTGATTTAGCATATTTCAAAAATTTTGACAACGCACTGTATTACAGGCATAAATGAAACTTATTCACTGCTTCAAAAACCTGATAATTTCAAAAACGTTTTTACAAGATTATCATTATACTACTTCCATGTTGTAGCAACCAGAAAATCCAAAGCTTTTAAGAAATATAGTGTGAACAATGGTAGTGGTAATTACTGTTCGATGTTAATTCCCACATAGTCGGAAATTAGCAGTCGACATTCTGTGTCACAACTATTTAAAAATTATTTCACGTAAATGTTTGACATCTCGAGATCCAAAATTTCCAAATAAATTAAGCACAGGTTTGTAATAATTTGTCGATTTTCCCAGGTCGTCAAGAATATTTAAAAATTTTTCACAACGCATTTTATTACAGACATAAATGATACTTCTTTACTGCATCCAAAACCCTATAATTTACAAAATGTTTTTACAAAATTACCATTCTAATACTTTCATATTATACCATTCTAATACTTTCATATTATACCATTCTAATACTTTCATATTATACCATTCTAATACTTTCATATTATACCA
>JAQGBH010007061.1:0-11572 GCA_034698265.1 Sminthurinus aureus
AGTTCATTTGAAATAGTCATTCGTTTGCAAAGGGCGCCGAACCAACCTGCGTAGGGCGCAAAATGGTCTGCGTAGGGTGCTGAAAAAATTTGCGTAGGGCGCCGAAATACAAAGACCGGCCCTGGTTGTTTATTTATCAATTTTGAAATTTAAAATGTTGTTGCAAATCCAACTATTCATTTAAACATGCATACAATTAAACATTATAATTATGGCAAATAATTAATGATTAATGATTAAAAGCAGTAAAAATCAGAAATAGACGAAAAATCCATGTTTGAACTTTCAACTTTGAACAAGATAAACACATGACAAATTGACAACGGAAATCAATAGAAAGGTTGGTCTTACCTCAATTTGTAACTCAAACACGCAAATTCACGTCGTATATTTCTTCAAAAAGTTGACTGAGATTGACAATTCAATTTAAAACAGCAATCAAAAACTCAGAAACAATAAAATTCAACAAAATTCCGTTGCTCCCGATTCTCAATTCTGAATTGTGGTTTGATCACGTGTCTATACGTTTGAACGTTGGCAGAAATGAAAGGATAAGAGCTCGAGGTCATTGTTTTAATCAAAACGTGTACAAATATTACTTATCCTTTGGAAATGGATGCAGACCTCATTTTTTTTTGTTTTTCATGGTTTATCATGCGATGAGTCCAGTTTTATATTTTAAATAAATTGTACATTGTGCATGAACAATTTTCCTTGTAAAAATAAATTGAAACAACTCTTCTATAATAGTTGAGTTGTGAAGTCGATTTGAATTGATATTTACAAAAGCATTAACTTTTGAGTATGAAACAAATGAACCAAATAAATTACGATGGGCGCGTGCACGTCAACCTTCGCCCACCTTATTGAGCCTGATTCGATGATTCAAGACAAGTCACTAGAATTTTAAACATCTAACTTTTGTCTAGTCTCTCTGGTCTAAATTCTAAACCTCATTCTTCAAATAAATGCCAAAATGTTGAGATCTGCGAACAAGCCTCGTCCAAACCTCAGGAAAACAAAACTCTACTCCTGGCGAAAACTATGGGCCCAGTTCAATCAAAAAATTCCAAATCCAACTTCAACCACCCGAATTTCCTCCCAAAATCAAAATCAACAAGCCATAAAAATTCCGTCAAAACCATCAAAAATTTCACAAACCGTTAATAAAATTTGGAATTTCATTCAGCTCGTCAAATCTGGAGACATCAATTTAATTCCGCTGCTCACCAGAATTTATTTTCAAGCCGCCTTTTCTGCTCAAGTCATCAACTATAAATTCAAAGAACCATTGGATTTTTCCATGAAAAATCTATTAGCGGCAACTAGTTTCAATGGCGACGGCGAAGTAAATGCTTCAGATTTGCAAGTCTCTTTGATCCTGGAGAAAAAGAGGTCACTTCATAAAATCAATGGATTTCATCTCAGCATTTTCCTTTTATTTGTAGTTAGATTACTTATATTTGCCGCGTCCAATGGCTATCTTGAGCTGAGTAAATGGGCTAAAATTCTGAACCAAGGTCCAGACATGGAACAACTGGTAGCAATACCAAGTGCATTAGGATTGTCCGAACTTTCTCTGGTCTACTTGAACATCCTGTGGAAATTCAGTGGTCATCTCCAGTTTTTCAACGGCTACATCAAATTGGACCAAGAATTTGGAAAATTTCTTCTCCAAGGCAAATCCGCTTTTCAATCCAAGTGTTCAAAGAAAATCCGAAACACTCTCTACGCCGTATTTTATCTCTGTAGTTCATCTTCGTTTTTGTTCCTTGCTGTTTTGATCTGGTGGGAGTATTTGGGCCCAGGGGAAATAACATTTTTCATGCAGACGTGGTTTTGTGGCAAAGAGGGAAAATGTTCAACTGGTTTACAACTATTGTGCGTCGTTTATGACGTTTCTTGCACAGTGTACTATTTATGCGTGATCCATTTTCTTTTCTTTATCGTTGTCATACCGATACTTGGCACATTCTCAATGTTACAATGTCTCCAGTAAGTATTTACTTCACTGATCACTAGAAATTTTAGATTTCCTTCTGCATAAGCTTTTCCAGTAGCGTTTGACCTTTGACCTTTGGCATTTGAAATTTGACCTTTGACATTTCATATATGAGCTTGAATATTTGACCTTTGACCTGTGACCTTTGGCTTGTGCTCTTAGACGTGTGACCTGTGACCTTTGACATGTGCTTTTTGGCCTGTGACCTTTGACCTGTGCGCTTTGACATGTAACCGCTAATGTTCCAAATATTCTTTTCAGTGATAAACTGGATGAAGATGATGACAATGGCGTTGCCTTGGATGCGGTGATGAAATTCTATCCGCAACTTCAAATACTGACGGAAAACTTGAACAAGCTTCTGACTCCGGTCGTCTCTTACTCCCTGATAAATGTAATGGTGGCTGCCATCGTCATCTTCAACTACCTGGCAATCCGGTATGGCAAAATTGTCAAACTCTTTGGAATTTCCGGACTTGTGGTTTGTGCGCAAAATGCCGTTTTTCTCACTTTCCTCACATTCTACCCAGTAAGAACCGTGGAAAGGATTGAAGAGTTGTCAAAGGAAGTGGTCCGTAGGGCTCAGAGAAAGCGCTCAAAATTTAGTCCCAAAGCCAGTCATCCTCTGAATTCTTTCTCACTGATGAAATGGACCGTTGAACAAGACGTTTCCAACCAATGCCAGTTTTCAAGCTTCCTGGACCTCGACTTTGTATTTTATCAAGAGCGGCTACACAAAACTCGGCAGGGCAAAGTACGAGAACTTTTGAGGTGGAAGGAAACGAGGTCACGTCTTAAATCATATCGATCTCTCAAAGTCCACATTGGCGGCTTTTGCAAACTGGAAAATGAACATTCACTTCAATTTTTGCACTCCATTTTGGATAATACAGTTGCCGTCGTCATTCTTCACTAAACTTGATTGAATTTTGAATTCAAGCATAAAATCATACAACTTTTACTCTTGTTGGACAAGGACAAAGCAAAGGAGCCTAAAGCAATTTGAATTTTTGATAATCTTAAAGAAGCTTCTGTTTTCTCGGCTGGTGATTTTTGTTATTGTTGTCGTTGTCATGGTGATTGTTATTGAGTCTTTAATGAATAATTTATTTTTGTATTCTCTTTGGAATTTCAGACTATATTCTTTGCTAAAATTTCAAAGATTTGTAGCATGTACAACGTAGAAAGCGGCTCGTGCTTTTTAGGCTTTTAGTTACTTAAAATGTCAACTTTAATTTTGATCCGTGGATTTTTAGTTGTCCATTGTTAATTTTATGAAGCTTTGAGCCTCTGTACACAAAACTCCGCAAATCTCCGAAATCAAATTGGTACAAAAGAATTTTGATTTTGTTTTGAGATTCGAGAAGCCTCGACGCCACTTTAAGTTTTTGTGTGACGTGAACCTGTAGTCGTTGTCCATTGTCCATAGATATCACATTGAAGTACAAACAGATAGTCAGAAGAATAGAAATTAGAAATGCACTCCCATTTTTTCAAGGAGAATTTATTCAATAAAATTCACCCTTTGAGCTATGCACAAAGTCTTAACGTTGATTTTTTCTGTAGCGAGCTTAAAGTTTTCTAAACAGAGAAAACAAGCCAACGAGAGAATCACCGTCAATCGTAAATCATCAATTGACTTGTAATTTCTACACTTTGGCGACCGATCACGATTATACAAAATTCCAATGCAATGCAATGATCAATGATCACCTGGTTAGTCAATTACAAACAGCATCCGACAAGCTTATTAAAATATTTACCATAGCAACTTGAAAAATTTTACAAGATATATTTAAAAAATTTAAAATGCCCTTGAAGTAAAATGAGCATCGATATTGACCATCTGAAAAATGTGCAGTGATGAAGATATTGAATTTCATTAAACGGCGTTAAACCTTGACATTTTTGTTTAAATTTCCGCGAGTTTTAATATTGGCGGTGGAGTTCAAGTTGCAATCATTTTCAATTCCCATCAGAATGTTTTCTGCTTTGGTGCAGTTGCAAGTTGGAGCGTTCAGCTGCAGCATACAAACAACCGGGGAATGGACATTTTAACGGTCGGATTTTTTCATGCACACTTTTCATGTGCTTTTTAACATCATCTGATGTTTTTGCTTGATATTGACATCCTTGGATTTGGCATTTATACGGCGTTTCCTTGGTGTGGGTTCGCATGTGCCGAGTCAAATTACATGACTGATGACTCGAGTAGTCGCAGATTTTGCATTTGTACCTCTTTTCTGAATCCAAACTGTGGATTTTCATGTGAGATTTGAGACAAGGTTTGTTGTTGGTTTTGAACTTGCAATTGAGATGAGGACTCGACAAATTCTTTTCTCTGTGAGATTCAACGTGGCGATTCAAATCACTTTTTGTTTTGCTCAAGTATCCGCATCCCTCTGCCGTTTTTGGGCATTTGAACTTTCTCTCCTCCGAGTGAACATGGGTCAAATGATTTTTGATTTCATCCTTTGTTTTTGCTGTGTGTGGACACTTTTCGCATTTGAACGGCCGATCTGGATTTTCTTCATGTCTCATCACATGTCGCGCCAGAGTTGTCTTAACTCCCGTTTTGTACAGACAATCCGAAATTGGGCACTCGAATCTTTTGTCACCGAGATGAACTATTTTGTTGTGCGTTATCACCTCTCCGTGTGAAGAAGCCGAGTAATTGCAGTTGGGTTCCGGGCATTTGAACAATTTTTCCTTGAGATGCGAACGAATGTGAGCTTGAAGCATAGATTTCGTTGTTGCAGAATATTCACAGAGATTACAACTGAACGGCCGTTCACCAGTGTGAACTCGACGATGAGTGTCGAGCTTAAACTGCCAGGGAAATTTCTTGTCGCAGTATTCACAACTAAGACTTGATTTTGCTTTTGTCCCCTTCAAAGTTTTTGACATGTTGTTTATTCTGGATTGTTTATTCATCAGCTGTTAAAATGGCAATTGAAATGCAATTGGTCTTAATGTTTTGTGTTTTGTGTGGATCTGAAGTTTGATCCAGATCAAGAGTTTTTCTAAAATGGAGAATGCTGAAAAGTCCCGAGTATATTTTTTCTTCCTAAGATGTTTGAGCTTTGATTTTGTCTGTAGTCAGATCAAAGTTTTCTGGAATAGAGAGAAGAATAAGAACAAATTGGGATTTCTAACTGAATTTCCCAACTCAAGCCTTTTTCTTTTTCTATTTTTATCCACTTGATTCGTCCCTCGAGCCTCGAGGAGAATTAAACTTGAGTTTGACGGCAAGTACAGAGTCTAGGCAAAATTTCTGGGAAGGTACATTGTACATTCTATTTGTCCCAGTTTAATATTTTTCACTAAACATTTCATTTCATTCTAGCAAAAAAAAAAATTCTAAGGCAAAACATTGACTTGTGTTGGATTAGATTAAACAAAAAGTGTTTTGGAATTGGCTGTTTAAATTTGGAGAAGGAATTTGGACAAATGACATCCTTTGCTCCTGCAACATGAAACACACTTTTGATCATTAGGTTTACACTCACAGCTCAATCCTTCATTTTCACGGATATATTTCCGACTTGTGACTTTCGCAACTTTCTATTCCTGTTTTTATTCAAGAGTTTTATTTTCTTCCTCTTGCACAGTTCAAAGTTTCGATAATGTACGAATTCACAAGCTTCACGAACCAAAAATTAGGCCAAAAGGCCTTTGTTTGCACGTTGTTGATGTTGTTAAAGTTGGACTTCGGTTGAGATTTTTGTGGTCAGAATTCTGAAACGTAACCTTAGTGTTCTTGAGGCTCCAAATGCATCACCAAGTGCTGGAATTTGAGAAAAGCCTACGCAATTCAAAATAAGAGACTAAATGTGCAAGTTTACAGGTGTAGCATTTCAAGCATCAGAAAAAATATTTTTGATGCAGATTTTACTAGATTTTCATTGGCAGTGAAACTAGAATTTTTGAAATTGAGTATCAAGTTTGGATGAGAATGATGAGAATTTCGCTTCCGTTTGTTTTAACTGAGGCTGGATGCAATCAACAATCAACTTTCAGTTTACGTTTATTTCGCGAATTGCGATGAACTGAAACAAAAGACGATGTAATCAAAGGAAAATGACAATGTTTGCCTGTATCAACTCAGTTTTAATTACAGTGTCTACAGAATTGCAACTTTTTCTATTTTCTACATCTTTTTTGTTGTGAAACCTTAAAAAACATTTTTTAGAACAAAACACTTGCAAAATATTATTTAAAATGGCAAAAGTTAAGTGGCAAATTGCTCTTAAGTTCTGTGGAAATTAAATACTATCCTATTCCATTTTCATGAAGAAAAATCGAAGTGCTAGAAACTTGAAGAATTAAATGTATCAACATTTTTATGGAAACTTCTACGGGGCGTGTCTTTAGCAATGAATTGATGAAAAAAGTACAAAATCAAAATGATTCGATAAAATAAAAGGAAATATTCTTGTTTATTTTTGAAACAACAGTAATTAAAATTTTTAGACTCAAGACTCAAGACAGAAAGTAAAATCATAAATTATACGGTTAATATTATAAACATAAAATGTTAAAGAGGTTTACAATCGTAAAATCAAATTCAATTTTACGCAAGGATCATTAGTAATTAATAATGATTATTATTAAACATGCAATGAATTAATAATATTTATACCAATAGTATTAGATATTTTGCAGTCTAAACGAAGCAAGATGAGAAACGACTTTTCTTTGGTTTGTATTATTTTGTTGTTATTTGTTAATATTATGTCTATTCAAAAATGATTTGAGCATTAGAAAATGTTGTTCGAAGAAAATCAGCGTTGAACTGACGTCCGTTCTTGCAAACGAATCGCTTGACTTTTGATGCGGGTCCAGAATTTTCAAAAATGTTCTTCATGAAAGCCATTTGAGTTTCAAAAATTGGAGACCTCAGTGAAAACTCCAATACCATTCGACTCAAGTTAGGAAATGATTCATCAAATTTAAATTTTGATGGAAAAATAAAACCTTGAACATGTTCATCCTCAGTTTCGTCAGCAAGATGAAAGGAGATTTCTTGAACATTTGGCATACCAGGAATTTTGAAAGGAGGAATCGGTCCAAAGAGCCCCGTAAAAACAATTTCCTGTAGAGTTTCCCGATTATTCCAAAGAATTTGACTTAAGAGCTCAACAGGTTCCGGTTCGTCAAATATAACTGCCCAAAATGCACAAATATTAATTTTTTTCAGCTTTACTTGTCCTTTGCTAAATCTTGCATAGCAATCGCCACCTTGGTTAACAATTTCTGGGGAATAAACAAATTCGGACATGAGGATGGGTTTGTTCAAGGAAAGAAATGTCTCCAAAACTGAAGCTCCCCGGAGTAGATAATACTCTGTGAGCAATACATCAACCCCTTCTGTGACTTTTTGTAAACTAGACAATCCTTTCATCAGTTTCAAATGTTTTGGAGCATCACCAAAATCAAATTTGAGTTCTTTGACATTATTCCCAAAAATTCCAAGAGATCGGAATATTTTAATGTCTTTTTCTTGCTTGATGAAAATATTCTCAATTTTGCTTCTTCCTTTGGTAATAAAGCTTTTGATTCCTCGTTTCTCATATCTTTGAGCTTTTAAAGCGAGTTTGTAGAATTTTTCTGGGACTGCAAAATAAATTCCTCTTTTCAACATTTCTTTTGTTCCTTCTTCCTCCCACAATTTACAAATTTCTCGGGCAATCTTGAGAGATTTCTTGTCCAGATAAATCAATATTGTAGAAAAAATCTGATGAAGCAGCGAAATGTTAAGAAAAAGAGTAAAAAAACATAATTATTTATTATTGTATTTTATAAATCCTTTTTTATGAGATAATGTATGAAGGAAAAAAATTATTATAATATCAGAATCTAGATGCAATAAAATCCTTGTTTTACTTACATCTTCCATTAGCAATGGATTCAAAGAATTGTCAGATAGAAAATCAGCTTCATTTTCTTCTTGTTCCTTCATTTCCACATCCTTTTAAAAACAAAGTGTTTCAAAAAATATTAATAATAATAATTATCTTTTTTTACTATTTTTGTTCATCTGTGTAGTATGCAGTATTTTTACTTTTTTTAAAAATTTTTCTACGCATAATATTTTTGATTGTCTGTTAGTATACATGCAAAATGGAAATGTACGAAAAAAGTACAGTTTCTGTTGCTGAATTGTAAATGCTTATTTAAACTGAAACACATTTTACCTGTTGTAATTTGACTTTCTTAATTGACGTCAACTCCGATGCAGTTGAAGATTGGTTATTCTCTTTCTCTCCATTTCCAACTTTTTGACTTGACTCAGACTGAAATTCAAAGATACTTGATAATTTATCATGCATTTAAAATCAACAAAGGGGATAATTTGTTATAACTTATAACACGATACTTTTTTTAATCAGGGTAAAATATATTGGACAAATTTTTGATCAACATGAAACAACAAAATTCAACATTACAAAGAGCAAAATTGTGAATAAATTAAGAGTAAAAAAGTTGACTTACTCGTCCAGAACGCAGACCGGCTCTTCTTGAACTCATTTTTACACCACAATTTTAAATCAAATCAAGGGATAATTCAATCAAAATTGTACAAGTTTAATCAAACACTTTCGATAAAAACAGAAATTCACAAATCTCAAATCTCAATTTGTGGCGCAAAAAAATTCACGCTTTGAATTTTCCCGGTTTTTCAAGGACGACTAGAAGTTGAGTGTTTTATTGTACTGCAGGTTTAAATGGGAAAAAAGTGTTTATTTACAATGTTTTAATTTTAAATGGACCTGTAAAAAAACTCCAGTCGGGAATTTTATTTCACATTTTAAAAACATGCTAAGTTCCTTAACCTAAGAATAAAAGCAAGATTTGTTTCAAATAAAAAAAATTTACCTAAAAACCAACGAAATGATGTAAGATCAAGAATATTTGATCCATGATCCATCCCTTCAAAATAAAATGGTAGGTTATTTTAAAACAAAGTGACTTACCTTGAGCTCGACACTGAAAGTTTATATTTGAATTTAGATAATTTGTTGGTTAACTATTGAAGACGGAAAAGAAGTAAATTTTTTGTAATAGCAAGGGAACATGAGACCAAAAATATGAGTTCAAAAACCAAAATTGTAAAGCTTTCAAATTCAGAAATGAGCTTTTTATCTGTCGAGATCTTAACGGATATGTTTTTGTAGCAGTATTTTATGACGACGTTTCCTTATCAATCCCAGGGGTTCATTTTACATGGAGGATGAGCAATGAGCAGTGCGTTAGATATTAATATTTCAAAGGGGACGCTGACAACTCATTTTACTTGAAGCAAACGGAAAAAAATGAAGCAAGCTGAAAATATTCACAGGCTCGAGAATTTTACTACCTGAGGCTTAACTTTATTTTGCCTTGAATTTCAATGCCCTCGAGACGCGAGACTTAAGGTTCAAGGCTGCCTCAGAACGTTGGGAAAGGGGGAAAGGAACAGCAAATTCCAGAAAAATTGTATTAGTACTTCTATTTCTGCTCTTCTCCTGTGAAGACAAGACAAAGAAAACTTTGGCTGCAAACAAACAAACTCCGACTAAAAACTCTAAATAACAGCAAACCTATCATCAAAGAATAAACAAAATAGTTTTATTTTGAATTTTTGTTGATAACGTAACAAACAAAAAGAGAAAAATAGCACAATGTTGTTCAAAAATGTCTGGAGTTTCCAAAACGTTGAAACCGAAACCAAATCACATTTGTGAATATTGTGACAAGAAATTTCCCTCATCGTCTTTGCTCGAAGAACATCGTCGAGTTCACACGGGTGAACGACCGTTCAGTTGTAATCTCTGCGATTATTCCGTGCGTACAAAAATCAGTCTAAGCGTTCACATTCGCTGTCATCTCCAAGAGAAACCGTTCAAATGTCTAGAAACCGACTGCGAATACTCTGCTACTGACAAGGAAAATGTGACTCGACATCACAAAACAGTTCATCTCGGGGACAAACCATTTGAATGTACAATTTCCGGTTGTAGTCACACAACTAGAGTGAAAACTAGTTTGACGTCACACATGAAGACTCACGAGGAGAATCTGGAGAAGCGATTCAAATGCGAGTTGCGTCCATTCAAAACTAGAGAAAAAAGCAAGGTTCAAAGGCACTTGAAAACTGTGCACTCGAAGGATCGGAAATTTAAATGTCCTCAGGAAGGATGTGCTGTTGGTTTTAAATCAAAAAGTGATCTAAATCAACATGTTGAAACTCATAGGCAGAAGAATCTGACTTGTCCTCATCCGAATTCTGAGTATACAACCAGTAGAAAACCTTGTCTCGTTAAACACATGAAAATCCACAGTTTGGATTCTGAAAAGGAATTCAAGTGCAGAATCTGCGACTACTCGAATCATCATTTGGGTGATTTGACGGCGCACATGCGAATTCACACGAAAGAAACGCCGTACAGATGCAAAATCGGAGGATGTCATTACGAAGCGAAAGTATCTTCCCGGTTAAATCAGCACGTAAAAAGTGTTCATGAGAAATTTCGCCCGTTCAAATGTCCATTCTCCACTTCCGGTTGTTCCTATGCTGCAGCTCGGAAAGTAGGTTTAAAAGCCCATCAAATGAATCAACATTCTCATTTTAAAAAATGAAACATCAAAAGTTTCCTTTCAACTCTGAACATGAATTTCAAATGTAAGTCGAATGCAATCTTTCTCGGGTTTCTAAATTGTAATTTGTCAATCTCTTTCACTCATTTATTTGTCTTTTTTGTCTGGGTGTTTCTGTTGTAATTAATTGTCCGCTGTTAAACCATGTTAATTGAATAAATTTGGTCGTTGGACTTTTCTCCGTACGACTCCTGAAGCGAACTTTTTTTTGGAGGAACATGGAAAATAGTGCATAAAAATCACATATAATAATTTCAAAATTTTACAAGTTACATTCAAGTTTAACTCGGAAATATTTTACAGCTTGCAGTCTACAGTCGCGTTCTTCGTTCTTTGTTACTTTTGTTGTCTTCGAGCCTCGAGGGCTCATAAAAATAGAAGAAGAGAAAGGCTGAGATTATCTCTGAGAAAATTCCAACACAAATGTGCTTTGTATTTTACCCTTTCTTTTCTCGTTCCTTTGTTAGGAAAAATTAAAATAAGAAAGGGATTTCATTTTTCATCATGGACGTTTGTATTTTTATCCTGACCATTGGCAGTCGTTGGTCAAGGAAATTTGTAGATTTACTGGAGCAAAGACTACAAGTTAATCCAGGTTAGAGAGAGAATCCACGAAAATATTGATCAGTCAAAGAGCATGTTCTGTAGCTGACGTCAAAATCTCAGAAACTACACCTGGGAATCTTCATCTTAGGAATATGTGTACACATGCAGCGGATTTCTAATGCCTAGACTCTAGACTCCTGACTCTTGATTCTGCATTCTAGATTTTACACTAAACATTTACTTTTATACTTGTGGATACATTTTTTCAGGTTCACAAGGCTCTTAAAAAGGGTTGTTGAAAAGAATGCCAAGACCTGGAACTATTTTGAGACCCAACAATTTTACTACCTGAAGCTTACCTTTAACTTGGCTTTGAATTTTAAT
>JAQGBH010007062.1:0-11569 GCA_034698265.1 Sminthurinus aureus
AATGCGCATGAAGATAATGCGTAAGAAAATGAACAGCAATTACCCAAATGGGTTTTTGACGGCAAAAGGCCTCTTTTCTTTTACTGAAATTGTACTTTTTCGGCATTAAAATCACCCCGTTCAACAGTCAAGTTTCTTCACATTCCTTCCAAAAATTCCCATTCATTTTCTTCTCAACATCTTTTTCCGTCCTTTGTCATCCCCTTTTAACACACTTCAGCTCAGTTCAGCTCAACTCGGCTCTCAGTTTAGTTTGGTTCTTTAGTTTGAATGTGAAATCTCAAGTCTCGAGTCCCAAATGACACAAGCGTTTAAGCGAGCTCTTCTTTTGTCTATTTTCCTCTGTAAAATATTACAAATCTCGTTAAACTCAAGAGATACCGACCAGACTACCATTGTGGCATTTAAATATGCAAAAGCCTAAACCTGTGGATTTACGACTTGAGCAGATGACTTGTGATGAAGGAAAAAGAGAGAACAGACCACTAAAAACGGAACGACAGAAGATTTTGAAGCAACTTTTGAGTTCTGAGTCATTTTCATTGAGGCAAAAAATCAAAAGCGAGGGAAAATCAAATTGATGGATAAAACATGTGATGATTGACGAATTAACTATAATGGACTAAATCTGCCTGATTGTTTTTCTTGTTTCCTTCAGTTGGACTATTTTCATACTAAGGAAGGTTTAGTTCACCATTTTGTACAATTATATCTGCAAATTTTCACCTACACTCAAAATTATCTACATAAATTTTCAATTTATCGCGGATTTATCGTTGAAGAGAGATCACCATTGGATTACCATCTGTCAAACAATTATCTTCTCTAGAGCTACATTTTTTCTGAATGGCGTTTAAGGTGTTCTTATTCATCAAGACATTTTTCTTACACCAAGAAAATTTCTAAGTCAAACGATGCAAAACAAAATGAGAGCAAACGAAAGTCTAAAAGATTTTGTCAAAAAAGTATGTTTCGTGTTTTTTTTGGTAAAACGGTTGGATTAATGAAAAACTTATGATGAGGGCTAAAAATTGTAAAATAATTTAATTAAATATCTACACGCATTTTCTCGAAAAATAATCTTTCATTCTCTGTTTTTTATTTACATACCTTTACTTGTATCAAGCGAGAGCTGGATAAACAAACAGACTCGCGTGCGTTCTCCACAAAATCGCCACAGAAACAACACTCAAACAAATAATAAGAGACAAATCGAGTGTAGTAAATTTTGAAAGTGCATTTAAAAAACCCACACCTCAACTCCCGAGTGTCAAGTCTCGAGTCAACTCTGTTCCATCTTAACAGCACAGCATTTCGAAGCTGTCACTTTGTCTTCGGTATACACGTTGAGAATAATGAGGACAATCAGTTAATCCAAAAAAACGACTGGCTCAACTTGGTAATTATTAAGAGAACGCGAGAAAAAAGGCACCCATTTCAATTAGACGTCAAGTATAAAATAAATCCAGGCCCAGTCAAAGTGATAATCCAAAGGAGATAGAAAATTATGAGCCTCGTCGTTTGTCTTTTGCCTAATGTCTAAAGCCACTCACGATTTTCTCGCTTTTATTCCGGCTCTAGTTTTCATGTCCCTTAGAAAAAGGCAGAGAATACGACTTAAAAATTGTTGAGTACTTTATCTTAAATTACATGCTCGTTCTTTTATGCTCAAGCACACGACTCATTGAGCATTAAGAATTAAAGGCTAAAGACTACGTAGACGTAAAATGTTAAATTTAAGTACAGTGTGAAAAACGCAAGAGCTCGTTGAGCTTTGAAATACGAAAACGGATACATTTTTGTGTGTGGTGAACATGTGCAGTGCACTAAGTACACGTTGTAAAATGGATGTGTGCGGAACTCGAGCAGACTGACTCAAGACTCAAGAGTTACGAGTTAAAGTCAAAATCAACTCGAAACTCTCGAAAACGTCAATGTGTCTAGTGTCTTTTTTGTCTCCGTTTTCCTGTTCCTCTTTCTATAAAGAGAAAAGAGGAAGCAGAGTGAGTGAGTAGAAGGGGAAAATGTAATAATTTTTATGGAGAATAAATCCTCGTTGAATGGCCATTCCAACAGAATGAATCACTTGCTCCAGCCGAACCGTAAACCGTAACTTTGGCCACCAGCTCACAACTCTAAATTTTTTTCTCAAAGTACTAAACACCGGTAGCAAGCACTCGAGTAGAAAATATTTTGTTGCTGTTGATGGGGAAAAAATATAGGCTATAAAATTGTGTTGCACTCTGTACAAATGAAAATGAACATTCACTGTGAAAACTGCAGTCTAAAAAGCGTACAGCTAAAACTACATAACATATCTACGTCATTCTGGCAACAACAGTAAATAGCGGAGAGAAAGAAACCCAAAAGCAAGGGAAACACGGGCAAAGCCCAGGGAAAAGGTAAAGGTTGGGCATAGTGAAATGAAATCATCTACGCATCGACTACAAAACCACAAAGGCGATAGATTCTATTTTATCCATTCACCATGGTGAATGCATTCACCATCCAAAATGTACAACACAGACTCCAGACTCGAGGCACGAGTACACAAACTTGAATATGCAGTTCCATTTTCCCTTCCTCTTTGATATTTTATGACATGTTTGTGTTTGTGTTTGGTGGTTGGTCCTTTTCCATTCATTCCAGAGCCTCGAGTCTCGGGTTTCGAGTCTAAAGGGCGTTTTTTTACCAAATCATAATCCAAATGAATGAGTTCAAATTAGCTTTGAAAAATAGGCGTACTGTTTAGTTTCCAAAACTAAAACTCATGTGTAAAACACAAAATTAAAATTAGAAAACTGATTTTGTCCATTTCATAAAAGATTATGGAGATAAAGAAGATGAAAATGGGGACAATTCACATAGTATCAAATACAAAATATTGTGAGAATTTGTGGATTTTGACGCCATGTAAAATTTTTGACAATGTAACGCAGTTTCCTACCAAGAGATTTGTGTCAACGTTTGGCGTGCTTGGTAAATTAACAGTAAATAAATGGATGTCACGAAACAGTTGCGTAATTGAACGCTTTGTAGTAGTTTCATGTCGTGGGCTGCTGTTTTTGAGGACTAGTACAAAAGCTTGTGAATAAGACGAATCTGAATCAAAATCCTCATTCACATTCTGTACAAACATCAGAACAAAATGAGGTGAAAATAGCAGTAGAATTTTCACATGAGCATATTTTTCAGAGCATGTAGTTGGATCATTCACTCTTTCGTTCTAGAATACAAGCATTTTCGTGGTTCTGAAAGGTCACGCAGATTTAACAGTAAATATTTGTACAATAAAAGTTCTTGTATAAAATGCAAAAGAACGTGAAACATTTTGCTTTTTACGTTTACAACAAGTCTAATGCATAAAATAGGGAGTAAATGACACAAGACACAAGAATGAGTAAATGCCATGTCATGCGATTCCAAATTCCACATTCCAAATTCCAAAATTCCAAGAACTCAAACATTTTCACATTACACAGTTTTTTACGAGAAATTACACGCTGCACTTTCTTTGCTCTCAATTCTAAACTATTTACAAGAAACAATATGTTAAAATGTGTGTAAAAAGAACTTTGAGAATTTATTACAAGTAAAGAAAAATCCCGAGGAAAAAACTGGGGATTGGTTCAATTTATTAGAAACGAATGAGATTTTTGTGGGATTATTACAATTGCCATTTCAGAATTGAATTAGTTTAGTTTGGATTGAGTGAGAATTTGATTGAACCACGAAAATTTCAATGCCTAAAAAAATTCTCAATGATCAATGATCAAAGATCAAAACAAGTAATGTGAAAAAATCACAGATCCCTTTAGTTACGATTTCAACCATTTCTCCTCACTTCAAAGTAATTTACATGCAATTTTTCTGAAATTTAGTAAGCAAGTGCAGTTGATATTATTTTTTACGCTTGCAAGTGAGACTAATTCAATTTTTCTAAATCATCAGCATATATTTTTAATATGTTCTAACAATTTTTACTGTGGGTGGTCTCACGAAGAAAAAAATAGAAATCGTTAGTAATTTGATATTCGGGACGTCCAGAACATCATTTTGAGTGGTCACATGACCACAATTAGAAGTCCGTCAAATTCAGTAATATAAATTAACATAAAATGGCACATTATTTATCATTGTAGCCACACTATAAAAGTGTAATTCTCGAGACCAAGTTCGTTTTGTTACTCGTTTAAAAGGGCAGTTTTATTCAAAAAAGTCAAAAACTTTTAAGTCCGGGAACAGTGTTCAAAAAATTATTAAAGCCCAAAAAACAGCCTCCAGCTCACAAAAATGGAACATTTTCAAATTTTATTTATTCGCTTGGCAGGGCCTGCGTCAAAGTATTTTTTTGCCGAAAATCAAGTTTTTAACTTTTATTGATCAACCACCATCCATAATTTTCGATTTTTGGGATTTTGTGAACAAAAATGATTACTTTCTCATTTTGTGTGAAAATTGTCAGTTGGATGGGGGTATGTCCAAAGTAAAAGTTGTTGTTCCTGGTCTGAATTTAGTAATTCCTTTTTATTTCGTGCAAAAATATTGATAATTGGCTGAGAAATGACCAACAACGTTTTTAAGAGTTCCAGCAAACACAGACATTAGTTACTTTACAGAAAAATCTGTTGCTATGGCTTTTCGTAACTAAAGAAAAACAAAGAATAAATCAAGAGTAAAACCAAATGTCCGCACTTTGTTCATGTGCTGGTTAAAATTTCTGTGATTCAGTTTGATTTGGTTTAGCCTCACTTGCACGCCGATTGGTGAACATTGCTGCTGAAAACATCCCTCAAACTTAACAGCTCCCTTCCAGTACGCAGTGTGCACTACCTATACAACAAACACTTTACAATACATGAATTTGAAATACAGAGTGCTGAGGCAAAATATCAAACAAAATGCAGAAATACAATGAAAAGGAGAAGAGCTGAAGGAAATTCCATTGTGAACTGCAGATGAGTTCTGGTCTCATAATTCAAGATTAGTCGAGAAAAGTGAAGCAACTGTTCAAATTTCAAGTGTTTTAAAGGGAGAGCCAAATTTGCATGTGCATGTACATTTCAAGAGTGTGAATTTCTTATAGTTTGTGTTGAGAAGGGAAAAGAGTGTTGTTTTCCACATGTGCGTCCAGCTCATTCTCGCTGTTCGTTCAAAATCCAGAGAAAAAAATGCAGAAGCGTCGGAGCTAATTATAAAATGGACTGAATGTGAAAGAGGAAGCGAAATTACTCTCAAGTCTCGAGTCTCGAATTTGTAGTTGAGTTTGTTGAGTCGAGAGTCCAGAAGAAGAGAAAAGATGACTAAAATCCAGTGGATACTTTGAAGAGAGAAAAGAAGAGTGAAAATGTGAAGAGCAAAATGAGAATGAGGAAGAAGAACAGACGAGAAATACTGTCATGAAATAAATCTTGTTCCCTCCGTTCTTTTCCGTTGTCGCGTAAATTATGATCTACGTCTTGGTCTTTTCTTGTCGTTTGCTCTGTGCTCTTTGCCATGTCATTATTATTACTATTATTGCTCTTCGCATGAAGCGGCATTTTACATCCCATGTGCGTGCAGTCTGTAATATTTAGATAGATGTGAAGCAAAAGAACAGCGTTTAAGAACGCGGAAAGGGACACGGCACATTTGTCCAACTCAAAATTAGAAACAAAACTCTATACGCACAGGAAAAAATTCACAATGTACATTTTGTATAATCGCACAATAAAATAAAAGACGCACAGAATTTAGAATTCACAATGCTCATCACTTATCAGTCTGCTACCGTCCATTTTAATTACTGAAATTTGTACAAATGGATTAGTTTCTTATTTACTCATATGGTATTTTGCATCCACTTTTCGCAGATTTACATTCCGGATTCAAAACCAAATTCACATTCAAGTAAGTCAAAAAATGGAATTAAAAAGTTGTGGACTAAAAATCAATGAATTTGTAATACTTGGACGCCGTTTGACATTTTTCCCCTTCGAAACCGAGTATCGTGCACAATAGTTAAAATGATTCCCACATGGTCAATGGAATCAGTACATTTAGTTTCTATCGATTTAAGACTTCAGACGACCAGTAATCGAGGTGAAAATTAAATCCGATTGAAACTCGAGTGCGTGAGACTTGCAGGTTGTATTGTGCGCTGTGCGAGAATCTTGTGCCTGTTTCTGAGATACGCAAATGCACGACAATTAATTGCCGAGGTCGGACTCTGTTTTCTGTTTCTTCCTTTTGTATCTGCTCCTGTTTTTTCTGACATGTTTCTCATGTTGAACTTGAGATATACTTTTGGTCAGTTCCCGCGTGTGAATGGACGTAATTCATTCACGGGGACATTTAGATTTCCTCTCTGTTTCTGCTTCTCCTATTTCTTGTATGACTTCTTGCCGTTGCATTTCCTTCAGATTTTAAACTGTATTCTGCACTCAATGCATTTTCTCCGTGTAAAAGTGTTTGAGTTTGAGCACTGGAACGCGGAATCGTCTCATCTGTTTTGTCGGGTGATTCTTCGTCTCACTTTCTCACTAAAATATGCCCACTCGAATCTTTATCTCTCTTTCACTCACTCACATTCCCACTTCAAATATAAATCAAAGAAGCTGTTTTTTTTCTCAAAGCTCATCAATTTGAACGAGAAGGAAAATAATAAGCAAAAAATGAAAAAAAGTCTTTCACAAAATTGAGGATCCAAAATTCACAGTCAACATTTGAAGGATATCTGGGATTTACTACCGTTTATATATCTCTAAGCTCATATTGATATTCAAAAAGTCCCACTTCCAATTTTATTGAGAATGTTTCCGTCCATAGATTCAGTCTAAGAAATAATAGTTGTTATTGGAATTTGGAAACAAAGATATTTATGCGGAGAGAAAGCTGAACGTCAGAAATCCAGAACATAAAACCCCACAAAATATAGGCGTTTTTTTACAAACTTTACCGATTCATGGACAGTTTTTGAATTAAAACTGCACAACGCACAATGCACAATCATTAACTGTGATCAATTGTTTTAATACTTTTAAATAAACATTTTAAAAGTACACCAGATTTGAAGAAGTTTTGAAAAGCACCAGCAAAAATGATAAATTCTCATTACCTGTAGGTGAAATTTGACGCCGTTCATTAATAATTCTAGTCAAAACTTAACATTAGACTACCAATTATTTCACGGATTTGCTAGTGGTTTCAAAAACGAATTCCAATTTGCCATGCTTCTGCGTAAATATCCCATTAAAACTTCCCTTAACCTTTGACAAAATGAAAGGAAACAAAAGAAAACAATTGGCTGGACATTCGATGGTCACAATCATTGAGGATGCTCAATTTAACACCTTCAACTTAAAACTTGTGCTTCAATTTTCAACACTAACGTCGCAAGTCACAAGTCAAGTTGAGATGAAATATGTATAAACATAAAGCACACGTGAACATGTCCTTTCTTCTGTTTCTAAAGTCACGCAACACAAACACAAACAGAATGTAGAGCGACGAAAGGTGACACAGCAAGCGGAAGAATTTTGGCTTTTTCAATATTGATTTCCGGAGGGAAAAGTCCAAGTCCAAGACGTTGAAATGGACCTTCAATTCCCAATAGTTGAAATTGAAATTCCGTTGTCTCTTGTTTTGTGTCATGTCAAAATTCCAGTTTGGTTGTGGTCAAGCTAAAAGAAATTTTGCAGCTGAGTATTTTTAAAACAGTTTGATGCTGAAACCCTGAGAAAACATATTGACGTTGAGCTCACTGTCAATTATTGAAAACACAAAGACAAGAAATTTTATGGTTTGACGCCGTTCAAAAACTTGAGAAATATGATTAGCAATTTCTGCGCGTAGATGTATTAATAATTGCAATGGGTAGATAAACTCATGAAGGCATACGAATTCAGTAATGGAATTCTGGTAAACAAAAGCCCTTTTGCCGTCTTTTTCCTCGTCCAACTTTCCGCTCTCGATTTTTCTTTTTATCTTTTTTACGTGACAATCGTTTTACCTTTGATTCAATTCAATTGAGTTAAAATGAGCTCCTCTTTTTTCATGTTGGACTGCGGGAGGTCGTCATAAAAATCCCAAAAACAACAGAGCGAACAGAAAACGTTCATCAGCTACCAATCGCCAAAGTGCGGTACATGAAAATTGAAAACGGAAAAGGGAGACGAAAATTACAAAGTGATTTTCTACTTGATATTTTGAACTTGGATTCGGTCGCCTGTCCAAATTCAAAAGGAAAGGACAAAAGTTGGATTGTAAATTGTTTTATGTTTTGTGTGTCTGAGCATTACGATCGATCGAAGGACTGATAAAGAATTTAAAGGTAAAATTGAAATTGGAATTGAAAAGTTTATTTTCCCCTTGAAACTCAACAGCCACCGTCGTTTCCCTTGTTTCCCTTTCAGATTACTTTTGTAACTAATGAGCAGTGAGCATTTGTCTGCTATCAACGTGAGAGCGAAGAGAAAAGGGACTCGATTACAGTGTACTAAAATGTGTCGTGTGTTTAAAAGCTGTTGGTTTCGTTTCACCTTCATAAGGATTTTTGACTATCAACAAAACGGGTCTACAACAAGTAATGTGAAAAAAATCACAGATCCCTTTAGTTACGATTTCAACCGTTTTTCCCTCCTCCGAAACGAAGTTTTGAGAAAATTTCTGAAATTTTACGAGCTTCTGCTCACTCATTTTGTAAGCAAACGTATTTGGCCTTTTCTGTTTCGTTATTATAAGAGACAAGAGACTAATGTCATTTGGATTAATTGTCAACAAATATTTCAAAGAGGAATAAACCATTTTTACTAAAGCGGGCTGTAAAGGTGGTAGTAGTATAAATCTCGACTTAATAATTTTAAAACAGAATCTCACAACTTTCATTGAGATGAGGCATAGCAGACTAAAATTTTATACTTTCAACACATCACAATTCTTCAAGTTAATTACAAAGTGCGAAACTTTTGAGACTTGATGAGATTTTCTGCATGTGCTGAAGTTTGAAGTATATTAGATTTTAGTTGTGGCGAGGATCAAAGTCAAAATGCAAAACAATAAACTTCAAATACAAGTTTGCCTGTTCTCTTTTCAAGTTGATTTGTCTTTTAAAACCACAACGAATTCCTTTTGCTTTTGTTCTGATGCAATCCAAAACAGAGTTTTGCCTTGTCTTTTTTCTTCTGCCCTAGTCATTTTCCTTCACCTCATTTGGTAATTTACTCAGAGCTCAAGCTAGAAATTTAATAGAAAGGAACATTATGAAAGTCCGAACTGGATCGTAGTTTTATTCCACTGAATATTATAGACATATTGGGAAATGGGATGAAAATTCGACTGCTATTTCTTTTTTTTTGTAGTTATAGGCGTTTTGGATAGGGTTGAGGGTTAGCTACATTTTTTTGAGAGGCTAAAATATATTTTCGTCATCATTTTGAGTAGGCACTCATAACTTTCCGCATTACAAACATGCAGAAAAAGAAGAGAAATTATTTAGAGCAAAGAGAGAGCAAGAAACAAAAAAGGAAAGAGGAAACGAGACAAGGATGGTTCAGTCATTTTTGTTTCGAGAGAAAAGAAACAGTCATAAAAGTCGAGTTTATTACTCGCATAAATTACATATTAACAACTGAACTACACATTTTCCAATCTCCATTCAGCTTCACTCTGAATTCTGTATTAAACAACCCGCAACTGCTGAAGTTAGATGAAACAAGTAAAATGTAGAACTGTTTTTCCTTATAGATCAATTTCATTACTGTAAATTCCACTGGCTCGTATTTGCATTGTGAATGCCACAAATAACGAGACCAAAATGAAAAAGATAAGAGTCTGTTGATAAATAGCTTTTATAGTTGCAAATTTAATGAAAAGTGAACGAGGTAAATACTCTTTACCTGCATTTTTACACTGAGAAAATTTTGAATGTGTAAAGCAAACTTTGAAAGTTTATTTGAGGCTGCAAATGAGAAGAAGAAAAGATCAAAAGGGCTTTTTTACTGATTTTGATTTTGATTGTGGTTTTATTTAGGTTTAACGCGGCGCAGTACGGGATTTTTCTGTTGGGCGCGAGTGGCGGAGGTGGAAGATTTCCCGTGAGTCAATGCGGAGTCAAAGGAGAAAGTGGCGATTGGTGGAGAAATCCGGATTTGCATCTCTCGAACTATTCGGCGGCAGCCGCTGCTGCAGCCCACAGTCACTATTCAAACATGGGTAAGCCATTTTAAAATACTTGAATAAAATGTTTGTTTTTGCAAATCCTGTCTCGAAAGTTTTGTTACAGCTTTTAGTGTTTTAACTCTGCCTTTTACGAACATCAACACCTGCAGACCGGAGTTTCAATTTGATGACTGAGCTTTGAACAAATCTAAACGGCGTCGGACTTGTACCAAATAAAAATTTATTCGTTAGATTTCTCCATTGATTATCAACTTAATTTTTCCATGCAACCCAACTGCATAACCCTTTGCAAGCGGACTCGAAATGAAATTCATCCGCAGCATTCGAGATGCTGTTAATCTTGACATGTTTGCCTAAAAGTCTACCTTTGCAAACGCAAACAAATATATTTCGAGTTTCAGGCACATAAAATAATGTGCTCTTTGCAGACTACAGAAATTTTTATCTTTTTATTCTAGCATCATTTGAGTTGGAAAATTTTAATTTGTAAGATTTTGACGTCGTTCAATTTTTCAAAAAGGCCATAACTTCATAGGCGCTATGAAGATTAATTTTTTTGGATTTTCAGACGTATACGTGGTACAATTCGTTGGAATATTTTGTACATCGAGGTGCAGATTCTGGTGATCAGTGGTTAAAACATAAAGATTTGTCAAAGATAAGGAGTTTACAATTCTGATGATCATTTCCGTGCCAATACTCCGTTTGCATAACAAGACATGAAGCAAGTTTCGAGAACGATATCAACATATCTGTTGCATTTGGCCGTGATGTAAAATGTTGTTGTGTATCGTAAGGGGAAAAGTAGTGGTCGAGCTGAAGCAGAGGAAAGGGCGACTTTTCATTCATTTGAAATCAGAGACACGTGCAACATGCAACGCGCAGAGTGGAAAAGCGAGACTCGAGTTTCATCATAAGTCAGAGCATTCGAGCATCCCGATTCGGATTTTTCATTAAGTTTCGCTCCCGTTCTTCGTTCTTTATGCTTTGCATTCTACGTGCGCTTTTCTCTTTTGTCCTGTTGCGTTCTCGTCTCTGTGCTTTCGGTTTTAGTGGACACCGAAGCGGAATTTAGTTTGATATATTACAGTTTTCACAATGGACCAGGGACAACGAGAAACAACCAACAACACAAAAAGAGAGGTGCAAACGGGAGAGAAGAACAGATGAAAATTGAAAATGATGCCGATTGCTCAGTTTGAACTTGAAATTTTAATAACATCAAACTCGAGTTCAGGTGAAGTTGCGAACATGAACTTGGGAATATTCAATTAATTTTCATGTGCGTCTCTTTTTGTCCATTGAGCTCTTTCATAGTTGAATTATTTTGAATCAAGTCTCTCACGTGTTATCTGGACTCCGAACTTTGATCTTTGAGCTGTCGTATCAATTTCAAATACAAAATACACTC
>JAQGBH010007063.1:0-11568 GCA_034698265.1 Sminthurinus aureus
TTGATATTGTTATTGCTCAAAACTCGAAATATTGGCGATAACAATAACAATATTTTATTGTTTTGGCTCCTCTAGTAGCTATACATGATAAATGATAGGGCTTATGGAAAACATTTCATTCGTTTTCCTCTTCAATTTTCAATGTAAAATATCACTGAGTTTGCTTTTCCATGAGACTTGTAAAGAATTAAAACCTTTATAATTTTGATTGACATTTTTAGATATTTTATAGATAGAATAGATAGATCGATCGATCGATAGATTTGAAATTTGAACAATTTACAATGTAATGTTTGTCCAAAAAAATATATTGGAGTCTAGGGTGAAAAATCATTGATTGTTTGAAGTAGTTGACCAATCTTCATTTGATTATTGGTTATTGGTACTTGGTTCTTGGTTAAGGATTTCAAAGGCTGACATTGGCTCGGCCTGCTTGACATTGGCAATGCAATAATTTTAATTTGCATCGAGTGACATTGCAAATCAACGTGGAAATGTTTAGTCTAATGTCTAGTGTCTACTATGTACAGTGCACATACATTCATTGCTCGAGTGGACTGAAGATGAAAGAATACAAAATACAAATAAAAGAAATATTATTATAATTTATGACAAGGGTCACGTGTTTTTTTAGTTGAATGTTTAATATTATACATGTAGAATGTAGAATGTAGACGCTAAGAGGATGAGACGATGAGGTAAATGCATTGAGAATCCAGAATCGAGCATTATAATTTCTCCCTATCCTTATTAAAACAATAAAAATAATTTTCAACTGCTTGTGTCTTGTGTCTTGTGGTTGCTTAAAAATGATAAATTATCTAATATAATAATATAATATATATATTTGTATGCTATACTGCATTTGTAGCTAGTAGCTACATAAAGACAAAACAATATTATGACCTTCAAATGGTCATTTTTCTAGCTAGGGTTCCATAGTCAAATCCATTTGCCATTTGTATAACTGCTCATGGCTCATACTTTGCAGTAAAAATACTAATGGACATGGCCTTTTGCACAAAATGAAACTATAAATATAATTTGTGCTAGTGTATAGATTCTAGTATCTAGTGTCTAGTGTCTAGTATAAACTGTCAAGTTGAAACGAATCTGTTTTAAACCCCTATTTTCCATTTCCTCTAATTTATATTATTATTATTATTCCGCAGATACATAATGTACGTGACCATTATGTATTGTGTATTGTTTATAATGAAATAATTCAGGTTTTCTTCTACTTTATTAATTCAAGTAAATCACGGGTCTTTTTAGGCTACAAACAGCTTGGTTGACACTCTGTAGTATTTAGTCTGTAGTCTGTAGTGAGTAGAGAGATTGAAGCTAAGTGATTAATGTGCAGTTGACAGAGCAACAGATCTAGTAAATTAGATGCATTAAAACAAAAGCGAATTGGAGAAACGAACTAAATACTAAATATACTAAATATACTTGGATGCTCACAGCTCACAACTCACAGCAGACAATGAGGAAGGAAGAGAAGCATCAAATTTAGTATTCCTCTTTATTTGGCTTGTTTCTGCTGGATTTCAAAGAAATAATTTAGAATTCTGGAGCTGGCGTTAGTAAAAGTCGTGTTTTTGGTTTCGTACAGGATGATCATCATGATGATACTTTTACCATTTACCACTTGCCACACACCCATTCTGTCTTTGTCCAGCATCCAGCATCCAACGTCCTACACCCTATATCCGACGCTTGCTGGTTACTGGTTGCTGGTGTATTGCTCTTGTGAGAGGAAAAGTAATTTATAGTTTTTTGGGGTTAAGTAAGAGTGACGGAAGGCGGGAGGAATAAACCGCCGAATAATTAAGAACGAACGTTTCAAAATGAAAGTAATTTTACTTGTTCTTTCATTTATATATATACACTACATACTGTATACTGTATGTATACTGTATCACACAACACACAACATATAGAATTGTGGAAAGATGGTTTGAAGCATAATGTCTCTAACCAGGATGAAATAAGTACGCTCGCTGCTTTCTATATATTTATGGCTACTTGGGTACGGTTATACGGCGTGTTAAATATTACATGATCTATGTTGGAGGAGACGTGCGGTCTTTTAAAAATTTCCACCCTATTACTCTTGTCATATTAATAACAGAGAAAATATATTATGGCGTACAATGATATCATGTAATGGGAGGCATCTAACTCCACAATACACATACAGCATACAGAATACAGATGATACGGATACATATAGGAATCAAGAATCAAGCTAGTTTAGTGTAGAGCTACAATCTGCAAAATGTTTTGGCTGGTTGCCGACCTTCTGCCAAGTAATTTAACAAGACGAATCAATATAGAGAAATTTCAGTTTAGTAAAACGCATTCAAGAGGAGATTGAAGTCCGCAAGCAGCAAGCAGCATACATTGTACATTGTACGTTTTACACAGACTCGTCCATAGTTACATATGTATATGCATACTTTGTACGTTTTACGTACATTTATATAAATGTAGTATGTAGAATGTAGACCATGTATTTTGGGCCGTCACCGATGCCGTCGCCATCGTTCTTTTGGTTCGTACGAAATTTGAAATGGAAAGTAGGCAAGTTTGCAATGCAATCACCTTTAACTAGCTCCAAGTTGTCGTCCATGGTGATTTATGCTGCTAATCGTACAAGATACAGGAGGCCATGTGTGAAAGATATGCAAACTACCACTACTACGTGGGTACTTTGCACTTTGGTGTATAATACGTACAGTCTACATCAAATAGGATGTCTAGTATCTAGTATCTATCTTGGTGTAAATACACTGCAGACTGTAGACTGTAGATTGTAGATCCTCTATCTTCTGTATTAATAATGATTTATATTGGTAGGAAGAAATTTGATGGAAGGATAAACCTGAAAACGTACTTATTTTGTGATAATAGAGATAGACATGATCTATATAAAATATAATACTTCATAATGTCTACTTTACTTTGTAATTTATCTTGGCATTTAGGTAGGTTTGTCTGTATGAATGTATGGATGTTTGGATTATGGACGTTTCTATATGTAGAACTCTAGTACTAGCACTAGTACAAGTCACTACTCACTAGTCAGTGGGTTTGATCTTTACAGAAGGCATTTGATCTTTACCCTTTTTCTTTTCTCGTTTTCTTTTGGGTACTCGGTACTCTGTAGGATGCTCGAGCGTCAACGGATATCAATGACAATGACAATGATCCTACTCCACAGGATAATGGTATGTGATACGAATGACTTTTTTACATATGAATCTATGTATTGCATATATGTTTGTGTGTTTATAAAAATACTCTCCACTCTCGACTCTTGAATCTCGAGTCTCGAGTCTGGGAATAAAAAGAGAAAGGATGGTAATAATAATGATGATGATGTCTGTGTGTGTCTTTTATTACAGGAGATAATAAGCATGGTACTCGATGTGCTGGAGAAGTGGCTGCGACGGCAGGAAATAATATTTGTGGAGTTGGAGTCGCATACAATGCAAGCATCGGGGGAGTTCGTATGTTGGATGGAACTGTCAATGATGCCGTGGAAGCCAAAGCTCTTGGTTTAAATCCTGAACATATAGACATCTACAGCGCCTCATGGGGCCCAGGTATGTAACTCCCAAGTCACAAGACACTAGTCACAAGTCACCAGTCAGCTCTTTTTCCACACAAAAGATAGATTCTATTCAAATCCCACCATTTTAAATTTAAATTTATAGCGTACTAAAGTCAAAAGGGGTATAGAGTATAGAGTATACTGTAAATTGTTATATACTTTCTATACTCTATGTTCTATATTATTCTATTGGTTGAAATTTGAAATACACGGATTCTGTATTCTGTATCATGCTCATACTTTCTACTTACATATTATGTGAATTGTGAGTGTAGAATGTACGAGTTTCAAGTGGTGTCTCCTTTCTACTTTCACATTCCAAAATCCGACTTCCAACTTTCTCTAATTCTGTATTTTATGTAGTTTATATTATACAAAGTATAAACCTGTATAATATTATGATATGTGATGCTTGAGAATTGAGAATATAAAAGAAGGAGATAAATTGAAAGGGCAGGGATTCTTTTCAAAAGAATTGTATAAATACTGAATACTCAATGGTGTAGATTGTAGATTTACTTTGGGCTGCACGTTGTACGTTGTACGTTTTAGGTGGGATTTGAGTTTTGAATCGGGTTATTAATAAAATCTGTAATATTGAAATCATGTTTATGACTCTGATCTTTCACCAACAGAGGATGACGGGAAAACTGTGGATGGACCAGGACCTTTAGCAAGGAGAGCTTTCATCTACGGAGTCACGAATGTAAGTGAAAAGTCAGCTTGTCAATTTAAACCTTTTTATCCTTTTTTATTCCTTTTTCCTATTGTTTTTATATTATTGTTTTTCCCCTGTCCTCATTGTCCTCATTCCTCGGATATCTGGTTACATTTTTGTCTTGCGGAGGCGGATTGGATCGAGAACGAGAACGTGCGTCAGTTATCTGAGTTCTGCATGTGAGAGTTTTAATTCCAAGCTTTCATCATGTTTGTGTCTCCAGATTTCAGATTCCAGTCTCCAGATTCTAGATTCTGGGTTCCAGATGTTGACAAATTGCTGTAGTCGGTAGTCAGTTTGTGTAATGTGGATATTTGTTAGTTTTTTCATAGGAAAGAGAATGTAATTTGTAATTTGTAAATCCAGGAGGATTTCTCTGACATGTGCTGACATGTGTTTGTTCTTGTAGATACGTTGGGGGAAAAGAAAGTCTAAAAGTTTACAAAGTAGGATATGTTTTGACTTCCGACGCTTGACTTGACTCAAGACTCAAAACTCGAGACTCGAGAGTAATATTTTTGCCGTCTTTACCATCGCCCATAATACACAATGTACAATGTTCTTTGTAAAGTTTTGGCTTTTACCTTGGGTACTTGATATTTGCTGCATCTTTCTTTTCATATACAAGAGTGATAATATAATAAACTTGCTTTCTTTTCCACATTTGTGTGCTCTCCTTTCAATTTTCAATCTCATCCTAAAACTGCTACATGAATTGCTTTGCCCTTTCCATCTATAATAATTTGTATTGGTTTATCAATTATAAATTACAAATAACTAATAAACTATGTTGATTTGATGGAGAGTGTACCGACTATCGACTACCGACATTTGCAATTCATCTCGTCTTATTTATTTGGAAAAGTTTGAATCACAAAATAAAAGTTGTACAAAGTTCATCTTTGCTGTTGTGTGTGTAGATAGTAGATAGTTTTCTTCAGGTTACAGATTCCAGATTCCAGGTTCCACCCAGAGTTCTGTAGCTGTACCGTAATTTAGTGCTGGAGTAGTACATAATTATGTCGGAAGTAGGAATAGTAGTAGCTGTTGTGGTTTGGTATGGTGTATGGTGGTAGCGACTGCATAATAATCAAAGTACTGATCCACTTTGTTGTCTTGTGTTGTCTTGTGTTGTTGGTGAATTTTAGTGGGCCTGCCTTCTGTTTAAATTAGCATTACATGATGAGTTTTAATTAAAGATGCAAATAATTTAATTAAAACCGTGAGACATAGTTTTGGGAATTCCTTCTGTTTGTTACTTAGACTTGTATTTTATTATGTTATGTTATGTTATGCAGATACATTCACATCCACCAGCCACATTAACATTACACATGCATAAATATATACGATATCTACTCGGGTTCCGTTTCCCTTTTCTCTCTTTTTCTCCTGGTTAGTTTCTTGTTTCTTGTTTCTCTCCTTTTAATATGAAAAGTAATTTGAAAAACAAGACAGTTGGAAGACTTGTTCAAATCCCGAGCGTAATTGTGCATGTCATAATGCTGTCTTTTCAAAGTGTCTAGTGTCTAGTGTTTATGTCTGTGGGTTTCCGTGTAGAATTTAGAGTGTAGAGTACATAAAACGGCTGGCGTATGGAGTGCGTATTATATTATATTCATTGTGTATTGTGTGCTATGAGTAATTTGCTGACGTATAGTCATTTTTTTGTTGATGCTCCAATGACTACATTTTGTTCCTACTCAATACTCAATGACATAAATGAGATGAGAGAGAGAGAGAAAGGATGGTACTTGGTAGCAGACTTCTGTATTACGTATTACGTACAGATGTATGGTATGTGGAACAGCAGTGAAAGAGATACAAAATACAAAGGAGAAAGTATCCGTATTGGAGGTTGGAGCAACATAAAGATGGTAGTTATTCATAGCTGTATTCAGTATACAGTAGGCCTGTGCTTGTGCTTGTAGTTGTAGTTGTGAGTGTGGGTTGATGGTGGATGGGTTGTCATTACCCAAGAAAGAAAATGATGTATTGGTGGAAATCTTAGTTATCGAAAGCCCAATCCATCACTTGCGAAATGGTGTACAAACACAAAAGTAAGCACTAGGTACACATGAATGTGATCATGTACGACGAATTGGGTAGCGGTACAGTGTACAATCTACAGTCTACAATACAGCCTCTTCTGGGTACACACTAGACACAGCACACCATTTGTTACAGTATGTACACAAACCAATGTGTATTTTTTCACTTCTCTTGTTTGTCTGGATTCTGGATTCTAGGTTCTAGCTTCTGGAGTAAGAGATTTCATGTGTGTGAAGTGAGCTAAATAGTACAGAGAATCTAGAATCTAGACTGGAGAACGTTAAGTAGAAGATGGACAGGAGAAAAAAGCTAGCGCTTCAAATAACTAGAAAGTAGAAAGTAGAGAAAGTAATACGTATCTAGATCTAGTATCTACGTAACCGAGAAACACAGCTGAAAACTAGTACATGAGTAAATGAATGAATGAATGTCCTCCCTTGCTCTCGTTTTTTCCCCTTCCTTCTACTATATTATATACTGCATAGCGTACTGTATAGTGTATAGTGTATAGCATATAGTTGATATTATACAGTAGTTGATGGGATGTAGTGCGTAGTGAGAGTCCTAGTTTGCTTACATCTTACATCACAAGAAAATAAAGAGAGAATTGAAAGAGAGTGAATGTTGAAGCCATGGACTTGGACATCCAAACAGTAATATAAGTGAAAAGCTTCTTTTTTGTCTGACACGAAGCCATGTGAAAGAGTGAAAATAAAAAGTTTTGAAAAGTACTCGCATGTATTTATTTACTGTCTGTCTGTATTCTGTATCTCTGTTATACTGATAGATGCAGATACAGATGTTCTGTAAATATAGCTCCTCGACTTTCTCGACTACCACGGATGACGTATCCACAGTATCTAGAATCTAGTATCTGCCTACGATTACAACTTGCATTTGTTAGGGAAGCATGTTATTTTTTCATGTACTGTTACACTGTTTATTGCATGTAGAAAGTACAGTAAGAAGTGAGGTATGAAGTAAAAGTATTAAGTATGAGATATGAGGCGTAGGCACATATTATATTATATATTATAATAATGATTTCCTGTAGTTTATTTACTTTCACTTCCTGCGTAGTCACTAGTCAGTAGTCAGTAGTTTATATATTTTTAGCCTGGCTCAATGATACCGTTGTCCAAGAGAAGAGAAGAAAAAAGCAGAGGATCCGGAACAGAAAACATTCGTTTGACTCTTATTTATATGGCTACATGGATGTATGCAATGTATTTTAGTGCCTAGTTCTATATTCTATACTCCGTGCTCCATACATGGGATACTAGATACTAGACATATGAACAAGTATTGAGTGCCCAAGCGCATGTTCAATGTTCAATGTTCAACTTATAGAATTAAAGCTCAGATGGAGGAGGAAAGACAGTTAAAAGTAAAATAGCTTCGTTTTTATTTTATTCTTCGCCTACCGTATCATTTTCAAATCGGACAACTTCTTCAACCTCCTCTTTTACTAGTACTAGTACTGGTGATGATATTGGTGCTGATATTGGTGCTGATATTGGTGCTATACACTATACTCCCGTCATAAAAACTCCTACTTGTACTCTAGCTATTACGGGTTACGGTTTGATGGAGAAACACTTGAAGATAGTTTAATAGGAAAATGTATGTAAGTGCTTTCACATGTGTAGAGTTGGATGGCGTATGGCGTATGAGAATAAATGTTGAAAATAGGTTACGCGGGGTTAATCCTATCTTTTTTATACTTGACAGTCCTCTACTCTTAAGTGTGTGATGGTTCTTACGAAATTGCCCATTATGCCAAATGCAGTTTTGTTCTTTCCCTCTTCCCCGAAAGTATTTAACAGTCGTATGCTCTGTAATGATGGTAATGTATAATGTGTATAGCTTATAGTGTGTAGGACAGAGAACTGGGAGCTGGGAATTTCTACTTTCTACTTAATAAGTTACTCGTTACTCTATTTCTATTCTCTTTGCTCAAAAACTCTAGACTCTAGACTCTAAACACATCACGTATCACGTATTTCAACTTGGAAATTTTCTCCTCCTCCTCTTCTTCTTTTCATCTGAATAGAACATGTTCAGTTGAATTTACAAATACAAATTGAAGTGGTTCCATATTCTACTTTCCATTCTACATTCTACACTGTACACTCTACACTCTACAGAATATAAAAGGACACAAACTGGTGTGACTGTAAACTCTAGACTCTGGACTATGGCCTCAGGTCCACATGTCTCTAGTCTCTACTGTATTTTGTATTTTTAAATTGTTAGTGGGAATGCTCTAATGAAAGTTAACGATAAGGAAGACAGGGACGGAGATGAAACTGGTAAAACACTAGATACTAGATACTAGACGCCACATGTAGATCGTAGATCGTGTATCGAGCATCGAGTGGGACATGAAACAGGAGGATAAGACAAAAAAACGACAGTGAAGGGACTGTTTCAATTTCAATTTTCCCTCTGGATTTTCTCCGTCCTTCCCCTTGACTCGAATGTTTTCCCTCCCTCCTTTCCCTCTCTTATCGTTGCTGTATTTTTTACTTTCTTATTCAATTTAGTTCATGTGTAGATAGTAGATACCTATAGTGTATTTTGTATGTTGCAACAATCATGAATATATACACACTGGACTAATTCTGGAGTCTGGAATCTAGAATGTAGATTCTGGATTCTGGATTCTGGAGCCTGGAGTCTGAAAGAAATGGAAATAGAAAATAATTTGGACTTATCTTACGAGTCCATAGCTAATTTGACAAGTTCAATTGATTTTTATGCGTGTACCGTTTCTTTTGTTTCTTTTCTTTTAATACAGGGTCGTCGAGGACTTGGTTCAATTTTTATTTGGGCTTCTGGAAATGGTATGAATTTCTTTTATTTTTATTCACTACTTGAGTGCATTGTAATTGTAAATGTTAAGACTTGCTGTTTAAGGATTATTCCTGATTCCTGAGTGAAAAGTATTATTATTTTTGATTGACTCAATTCCCAATTCTCAAATAATAATAGTGGAATTTAAATGTACAAACAAAGCGAGTAAAATGTTACTTGGTTTTTTGTACCAAGAAATAAAGGAGGATTTGTATTTTATTTTGGATTTTGGATTTTGTTATAATGAAAACAGGTGGACGGCATGTGGATTCCTGTAACTGTGATGGCTACACAAATTCAATTTTCACTCTGAGTATTTCATCAGCCACTCAAGGGGGATATAAACCGTGGTATTTGGAGGAGTGTGCCTCAACGTTGGCCACGACTTATTCGAGTGGAACACCGACGCTAGACAAGTCGGTTGCTACTGTAGACATGGATGGACGACTACGACCTGATCACATTTGTACCGTGGAACACACTGGAACATCAGCATCGGCCCCATTGGCAGCGGGTATTGCTGCGTTAGCCCTTGAAGCCAATCGGAATCTCAGTTGGAGAGATTTACAGCATTTAGTGGTGATGACAAGTAGGTCAGCTCCTCTAGAAAAAGAGGAAGGCTGGTTTGTCAACGGGGTTCAACGAAAATGTAAGTCCATTTTTCTTTCTCTCCTTTTCTCCATTTCTCTAGTTCCCTAGTTCTCTAGTTCTCCAGTTCTCCATTTTGTTCATGTATGTAGATTGTAGATTGTAGATGAAATGCAAGTGTTTTCCACTGTTTTATATTGTACAGTCAGTTTTATCTTTACATATTATGCTGATGGTTCTTCATTATTTCATGTTAGCGAGTCTCTTTCTTTCACTCAATCACTCTCACAACATTTCTCTGGTGGAAAATACACATTGATTCCACATCCAGTATCCAGTATAAATTTATGTGTAGCGTGTACGTGTGTGAAAGTGAGACAAACTTTATTGAAAAGGATTGGATTGAGTATTGAGCATTGAGTATTGAGTGTTGAGTGTTTGTTGTTTTGGAGAAGGCACCGATCTCTCTCTCGCTCTTTCTCTTTCGCTACTCTTGTATTGTGTACAAGTAGGCGGAAATGGCAGAAAAGTCTGAAAGTCTGATGCTCCAAGTTTTGTAGGTTTAGGATTTAAAAGTTTTTCTCGTGTACGGAAGTACATAAATACATGAATGTTTGTTTGCTTCTATCATCTATGGGTATTTACTTTTTCTTACTCTTATTGTTTGATCGTCATGTACTGGAACACAGTACAGTTTTCTCCAAAAGTTTTTCTTCATCGTTACCTCTTTCGTCATTTCCTTTCCTTTCAACGATTGTATTTTGCATTTACATTGTACATTGTACATGTTCAAATGTATTTGTTCTCACTGGAACTGGAACTATATCCGTCATAATGTATTCTGTATTCTGTGAGCATTGAACATGCAGCATATTTTTGTTTTTTTTTTACTACCAAACACTAAACGTATCACACGTAATGAAATACAGCTGACGTGGATGGCATTAAATAAACCCTCTTTGTGCATTCTACATTCTATAGTCTACCGTCTACATGTTTATCCAGTTTTCTTTTCACTTTCAACTTTCAACGGTGCAACATCAAAATCAGCAACAAATTTCACACGTACAAAATGCAAAAAAAAAAACAGAGACACAAGAGTTGACGAAAAGTAAAAGTAAATTAAAGTGGATGGATAGGACTTTTACTACAAACTACATACTACATACAAGTAAAAAATATTTAAGACGCAAAAGTTTTTTGTACGGCGTACTTTTGTACATATGCATATTTATTTATGATGTAGTTGCTCTAGACTCGAGACTCTAGGCTCTAGACTCTATAATCTAGAGTCACAAGACTGGAAAATTTCGTCAATGTTTTGTCATCGCCCCTTACAATTAGACTGAATCTTCTTGATCAGTGATCAGTGAATAGCGAACAGTGTTGGTTGTCTTTTCCCTTGGCTTGTGTCTTGTTTCTTGTTTCATCATATTCTTTGGCAAGTTATGTAAGTATTACCCATGTATTATGTTTTATGTATTATGTGTGCTTACAACCTACAAACTGTGTAAAAATGCTTAGTTTGCCATTTTCCAATACCCAATACCAGTGCCGATCGCGGAGGTTATTGATTTCTCCATAGTTACTTTTAGTTTTTAGTGACTGAAAGCTGAAAGTTTTTCAAAAGGACTAAGTATAAGCTTGTTGTTGTAGGGTAGGGTGGTCCGTTTCGCATAAACGTTCGAAAAGTCAACGGGCCCTTGTCTCAAATTGAATACATACCCATGGAGGT